>PRKT01000041.1:1057906-1076222 GCA_003671525.1 Saccostrea glomerata | reverse complement strand
GGGGGGGGGGGGGGTCTTGAGATGAAGTTTTTTTTTTAAATGAAAAAACCCTCATTTTTTCCTTAATTATCTCTCCTTGTGTACCAATTTTGGTTAGAAAAGGCCCAGTAAAGTTTACAGACGGACGGGCGGACAGGGTATTCGGAAATCATAAAAATTCTTGAATTCAGGGTTAGGGTTAGGGTTCAGGTGAGCTTAAAACACTAAAACTACAATGGTGACGTCTAAACTTGGGATTTCGTCGACAGAAATGGATTGCCATAAAGTACAATGTCCTGTTCTAAAGTTAAAACAGTAACAAAATATACCAGTAGCATTGTTAAAAAGCAATGTGAAAATATTCAGGTTTTTCTATTCGACAAAAGTAGGAAATATGAATACATAAATTTTCTTTTCTTACACAAGGTATGGTAAACTTTGGTTTTAAGATTTTTTTTTTCAATAAACAAAGTTTATCTTAGTTATTTTTCAAATTAAAACGCATGCAAATAAAAAAAAATCCGAAATTTTAACAAAACCCACTTCAGAGAACATTTTCAAAATATTAGCTTTGACCTTGTATAGTTTTGGAAACGGCAGAATATTAGCGACATAACTAAAATTGAGTCTGTAAATAGTTCTTATCATTAATTTTTGGTAATTTTGGATATTAAAGAAGTAGGAATTCAAAAACTGACAGAGAAAAATCCCACTAGAATATTCATGTAGTTTTATAAAAAGTTAATAGCACAATTTTTTTTCTTTTTTTATTTAGCAATATTATCGTAATTTTCACAATACCATACATATAATTCATTATCCAAGAGTTTAAATACTTATTTGTTGCATAAGAAGAAAATCTAAATTATAATTCTAATAGACCATTAGCATGAAAAATAGGTCAATGGCCTATAATATATTGGAATTTTGAAGTAACCTCACAAACATAGGTGTACAAATAGATTTTTTATTCATTCACATCAGTGAAGTTAATATTTTTACCATCTGAGATAATGTCATCTACATGTATTTTGTTTCTAAAATAACACTTTCCTTTTTTTAAATTTATGCT
Organism: Saccostrea glomerata; assembly: GCA_003671525.1. NCBI lineage: Eukaryota > Metazoa > Mollusca > Bivalvia > Ostreida > Ostreidae > Saccostrea > Saccostrea glomerata. Next base: position 1,075,171 of record PRKT01000041.1, on the reverse strand, counting down.
CTCGTAATCAAAGATTCGAGGGGGTATATATTTGATCTATCCGTCCGTCTCTCTAGCTGTTTGTCTGCCCGAAAAAATTAAATATTGCCCATAACTTTTGATTGATTGGAACTATCATTATGCCCCTCATATTTCATGAGTATAGTCAGTGTGACAAGACTTTTCTTTGGATACAAAATATTTGACCTCTTGACCTTGAAGTTTGATCCAATTTTGCAAGAATTTACCCAACTTTAATCTTCGCCATAACTTTTTAAATGGTGCTATAGGGTTTTCCTATTTCACAGGTATATTTATTGACAAGTCCTTTCCATCACCATATGTTTTTTGACTTTGACCTTTGCGTTTGACGCACTTTAAAAAAAATCAACCTTGGACTTTAATTTTCTAGTTAGTACTAGGGCCTTCATACCGGTATTTCACAGGCGTATTCCGTGTGATGAGGTCATCCTTTGGATACCAGTAATTTAGACCTTTTGCCCTCTTTGAAAAACTCTAACCATGGCCATAACTTTTGAACAGTTGCTGTTGGGGCTCTATTATTTTAAAAGTGTATTTCTTATGAGATGACCTTCCCCTGGATACCAACAATTTGACCCTTTGACCTCGACCTTGCAGTTTGGCCCACATCTAACTTTAACCTTAGCCAAAAATCTTTAAAAGGTTAGTACCTTGGTTTCCATATTTCAAAAGTATATTTATCGATACAAGTTCTTTCTATGGGTTATAACATCTTGCATTCCTTGAACTTGAGTTTGACAAACACATGTTTGTTTCACAAACACATCTTGTTTCTTGTAAGGGGTTGTGATCCCATCAAATTGATCTATCGTGTAAAATATTCCAAATAATTTCTCGCAATACTATATCAAAGATCAACTGATATAGTATCCATATAATTTTTAAAACAAATGACGATAAAATATAACTTTATGAAACGCATACACTTGAATATACATAAAATGCATAGCAAAGCTATGATTTTCAAGCTGGTTCTTTTATGCCCGCTGAAATTGAAGAATTCTGTGTTATATAATTTTTACACTGTCCGTCTGTCTGTCGTCCGCAAAATTTTTCACCTTGCCCATAACTTTTGAGTACCTGGGGCTAAGGCTTTCACATTATTTCATAGGCGTATTCCTTGTGACAAGACCTTTCTTTGGGTACCAACAAATTTGACCTATTGACCCATTTTTACACAAATTACCAAACTTTAACTTAGGCTTTATCTTTTGAACAATTGGTGCTAGGGCTTTCAAACTTCACAAGTGTATTCATTGTGACAAGACCTTTCAATAGGTATTTTTGACCTTTTGATTTTGACCTTATAGCCTTTTGATTTTGACCTTATAGTTTGACCTACTTTTAAAAAACGTTTAGTAGTACCTTGGCTATAACTTTTGAACAGCTAGTTAGGGTTTTCGTATTTCACAGGTGTATTCCCTATGACAAGGCCTTCCTTTCAGTTTGGATACCAACAATTTTGGCCTTGACCTTGTAGTTTGACTTGCATTTGAGAACGTTCAATCCTCGCCATAAGCTGCAATACTCAGTGTTTCACAAACACATCTTGTTCTTTTAGACTTGATAAAAGAATATTTTTCAACATATACATTTAAAAAGCTTACAAAGAGGCGCTTTAGAGGAAAATACAAACTACATCAGACATCTACAATCTCTGTATGGTACATATTAATATCTCACGAAAAAAAAATTAAGCCAAGTGCGATGCAATTAGCCGAAAGCCACAAAAATCTTTGAATCTTTTTTCTTGGCTTCTATAATTGCAATGTGGTGGGAATAATTTACATTACAGGAAGTATCTGGGTCCAATTAATCAAGAATATAAATAATACATTGAAATGATGCCAATCACTTATCACAGAGTTCCCCAAACGATTTATGAAATACACAGTTCATCCTCTCCAATGTTTATTAAACTTATACAAAATGTTTATGTAGCATTCTGATGGTGAAAAAAAGAGATTGAAATTGAAAATTCTGAAGAATGGAGTAGTCAAAGTTTCACGTATCAAAAATGACAATGAAAATTTTTAATATCCACAAAACGCTCCCAAAGTTTAAATATAAAATGTATTCTGTAGGTTCCAATTAACTGATTTCAATTCATTCGCCATATGGTGGTAAATCACGTGGTCGAATTCAGAAAGTTCTATATATAGATATATACGTGAGGATCTTGGTGACAAAAAACAAATTATAAAGAGTTTTATTGTTGGTAGACCACAAACAATGATAAATTAATGTTGCTAACCAGAACTATATACCTGCACAGTCTTCAACCGACCATTGTGGGATCATACTTATGTATTGTTAAATAGTTTACGAGCATTTATTCGAATACCACTTTATTTCTAATACACTGGTATATAAACGGAAAAAACTAGACATTTGGGAATAAGCCTAAATAGTGTTCATTGGTGTAAAAATATTAAGGATAATTTAAGATAAAAGTAATTTTTAACACAACCGAATGATAGGTACTCATTTTCTGCAAGCAAGAACCGTGTCTTGATGAATGTCAATAAACATAAATAATATCCCTGGGACTAGTGTTACATTAATAATCTAAAGAAATACTGGATCGATGCTTTGTGCCCATTATCTTAAAATCCTAGCAAAAATATTAAATTACGGCATCAAAGAACTTCTTAATACAGCTGTCTTAACCTTAGAAGAATAAACAGCGTGTGGAATTCTAAACTGCATGCACATCCTGGTATTTCCGTAGGAGAAAAAAATCGATGTTTAAATAGAAAACAAGAGTAACAATGAAACGGAAAAAAACTTCGGCTAGCGCGTTGCTACAATAGAAAAATTGTAATGGTTCAAGATAAATCTAGATTGATTATTATTCATATTTTCGTGTACCGAGGCATGAAATGTAAGATAATAATGACTGCAGGCGCCATTCAAGTAGTAGGATAAGATTTATGTCGATAATGTGATCTTAATGCTTTAACCATCCAAGCAAAGAGATGCCAATCAAACCTGATGGACATTTCTGGTTTTCCCGCCCTCCGTTTGTTAATTTGGATCGATTTTTTTTAGTTCCATCGACATTAAATATATAAATAAATATTTTAAAAAATCAACAAATAAACGGCTGGAAAAAATTGCATAACATCACAGTCAATTAAACTGGAGTTTGGGTAAAGGAAGCATTTAACCTCAATTTTGCTTGTTGTCAAAGAAACAGTAAATGGAGGAAATAGCGGGAAACTCCACCCGACCATCGCAGACGACACCAGGGCAGTGCCCCACTTTCTTGTTTCTAGAGATAAGGGTAATCTATTTACCACACCAGTGTTTACTAGTATATAGTAATTGCACTGTGATTAAAATTCCTTTTATTTGTAAAAGTTTTGTAAATACCAATGTGTGTACAATCCCAATGTTTTGTGTTCAAAGGTGTAAATTACTAAGAACTTTAAAAATAAAAATTCAAAAAAGGTCCCTGATAGTATCACTTTTATTTAGCAGTTCCCAAAATAGTAACACAGATTTTATACAGAACAAACTTTGTTTGAGTCTGAATTATTTATATTCTATTATGATTACACATTGATAACCTCTGGCTATAGAATTTTACATTGGAAAAAAAATAACAGTGATTTGCATAATTGTTTGAAAGCAGTTTGGGTTTCTTCCCTAAGCACAGAGTGGAATGCTCAAAAAGAGGTAGGGAAAGATTACAGGAAGAGGGCAAGATCAGTACAAGAGATTTCTGAAGCAGAGCAATCAATCTTAAAAACAGAAAAAAACTATTGATTGGCTAATAAAAAGGAGAGAAAATAACATCAAGGACCTGGAAGTGACTTCTTCTGGTCATTTGGATGTCTAGATGAGGAAGTTATAGATATATGGATTATCATTGTCAATAAAATAAATCACAAACCAATACATTGTGATTGGAATTTTTACACATATGAACTGAGGATGTTATCCGTGTTGCATTTCTGTGTGTAGCCTCATTTTGAATATGTTTGAATATTCTAAAGTGTGTGAAATTTACTCACTTTATAAAAACATTTCAAATAGAGGAATTTCATTCCCTTTCAATGTCACACATATATTTAATTCTGAAGATTTTTTTCAGTGAATTCTTCATATGCTGTATTAGGAAATCCATTTCCCATTTTGATTTGAACTCCTGGCAATGCATGCCAAGTTTCAGCACTGTGTCAGCCATTACTTTTTGATGTGTCTAACCACTTATTGGTGAAAGCAGAGATCTTTTCTATGCTAATCCCTGAAAGACAAAAACATATTAAATTAACACCTTAACTTATGAAAGTTATGTTTTTAATTAAATTTTGAATATTTTTTTGTATTTAATTTTATCAAGAGTATACACATTTGAAGACACTTCAGCACTTCTTGAAACCACAGTAATGATACTTTGCAAAATTAGCATTTTAATTATGCAATTACCTGCATCTCATCCCAAATTTAACTGGGCGTGTTGATTATTGTATGCAAGTTTACTTTATATTGGGCTTTTATTTATTATTGTTACACATTCATGCTGAAATTTAGGCTATTATAAAGAACAGTGAAATAATATTATCTATCGTTTATTTTATCCATTAGATGTAATTAACCTTATGTTAAAGCAGAAACTTAATTAACAAAGAATCAATTTTGGCATCTTATAAGGATGTTTAGATTTTATAGAATACCCTTTACAATTCATTCAAAATATATGTCATAATGCTAGGCATAGTTAAAACTCTAAAATCACTTCTTGCTAAAATTATACATTGATTTTAAAGGACAATTGCTAAATATTCATCTTGTACAGTATTTGAATACATCTATGGGCAGAATATCATACCATCCTTGTGACAGTTGGCCAGAGATTTGTGAAAGGTGGGCGGGGCAGATGTCCTAACCAAGTCCTTGCTGGACAGCACAGCCACCATGTGACCAGAGCTGATATTTTCTCCCTGCTGGGCCAGGTATCTGGCACAGGAAAGGATCTCATACAGATTCCTGAAAAAAATGATTTTCTTTATTCAATCAAACAATTTCATACAAAACAATTCAAAAGCATATAATTTTAATGAGAACATTATGATTATATCATTGAATCTTATCATTTTATCAGTTCTCTAACTTAATTTGCAAATATAGAGTTAGTGTGATACAAAAAGTCATTCACAAATTTTCAAAAGCTTGCGACCAAACAATGTTTAATGGCATAATTACTCAACATATACTTAAAAGTTCATAAAATTTTAATCTACTCGTGGTAGGTCATCGTTTATCATTATTTATTTTCTGTCTGTTTTTATAGTATACATTACAGACCCTGACAAAATGAGTTAATTCTTAACTGTAATAGTATAATGGTTCAACTGTTTGAAAATAAGGTGCAGTTCTAGTGATAAACACCAAGAAATATCTTTTCTATGTTATATTACCATCTTCATTCACACCCAGTGATTAAATGCAAACTTAACAAAATATCAACATAAAATGGAGGTTCTTTCTTGCTTGAAGTGTATGTAATGTAATATTTTAATTTGTTTACAGTGTGTAATATGAAGATAGACATTTGCCCAGGATAAAACACTTGATATATTGATTATAAAAAATACTGACAAAAAAATTGCATGATGTTGCTGAAATGTATCCGTGACAAATCATACAGTGAAACGATTTATTTAATACACACTCACCACAAGTCTCGATTACTTTTCTTCAGGTTTTTCGGAATATTTTCTGTGACTTTCTCATTGCTTTTCTGTGCTCGTATGTACCTTTAACAAAAAACAATTTGACACTGAGTCCAAACCAGATATTGTAATAACAATGACTGTGTAAACAATATGATTATTGCCCTCTATAAACACGTAATGGCTGATAATGCTACAGTAGGGAGAATTAGTATCAGTATAGCCCTAATGGCCGAGTCTGTCAATGGAGAAGTAAATTAATAATTTATCTATCCCCATGATTGAAGGAGCAGACACATTCATCACTAACAGGTACAAATTATGCATGCTAATGGACACCTTATTAAGCAATATGGGTTATCTTTTTTCCTTACTTTACATGGTGAACTTGTACCTGCTCACTTGAAAACTAAGAACTCAACGCTTTGGATTTTTTTGTCTGTTCCCACATCCTTTCTGGAGAAAACCAATTATCTTTTGTTTCAAATCAATTAGGTTTTCTCCAAAGTGTGCATTCAGGTGTCACAAACTGTTAAGGTCTCATCAGTTAAATTATCACCTTCACTTGGTCAATTATTCATACACAGATTTTTTTTCAATGATTGCAGTCCCCAAAGACACATGAAAAAAAAAAGTTTGGAGGAAATTAAACATTTTAGGACCATTTGATCCTCACTGTGTGGCCTTTACATTGCTGACATCTATTCTGCTAACCCACACATTCTTCTGCTTTCAAAAAAATTACGTATACAGTGTTTTGATTCACCTTTAAGAATAAAGATAGTTATCAATTATTGCTTAATCCTAACTAAAAAATGCCAGCCAACTAATTCTTTAATAATTCAGAAAATTCAAAGCTAAACCATCTATTCCAATTAACACTTAAAAATAAGCCCATGAGCATCATCAGTTATTATTAGCAAAACCAACCTGATGTGAAATGCATACATTCTCACTTTACCTTGCTAAATAAGAATCTATCAATTAAGATAAAAGCAAAGAAAAACCCACCCCCACAACAAAATGTAGGTACTAACAATTGACATCAATAAGATAATTACCATATGTCAAAAGTTTAAACACTTATTAGACTGCCAATGAATATATTCACATCTAAATCCAGAACAAAGGAACCATTACAGGAATCACAAAGTATCCTCTCATTATAGTCATTGTCAGAACTATCAAAGTGTCCAGCTAGTATATGAAAGTTTTATCCAATATAGGGACCACACAGTGTACAGCACTTGTCCAATACCGTAGATTCCTTATTTTTCGCGAGTACTTTTTATCACAAACTGGGTCTTTCACATCAAATCGCGAGAATTATAATTCGCGAATGGACGGTTGATCAACAGAATTTACATAGATTTCAGCACCATAAAAATAAAAGTGAATAATGACCCCCTCAGTGCTATTTATAGACACTGCTTACCTACTTCAGAGACCCATCCAATGTCTACTTACCGGTTTCCTTTTCTGAATTCAGACTCCAGCCACCTGATGGCCTCTCTAGCCCCCACTGACTCCTTCTTAAGGACGTCCAGTGTATCAATTACTGTAAGACACAAAAGTAGGCAAATTATCAGACAAGCTTCTCGATCACTTGACTTATTCAGTCAAAGGCAATTAGGGAATTATAGGCATAATTTTTTTTATTACACCTCAGATTCTGATGAGGTACCTATCTGATCTCTAGAAATCCCTAACCAAAACCTTTTTCTGTCAATCAGATACAGTCGAACCTCACTATCTTAAACTCAAAGGACCAAGAAAATATTTGTAGATATCCATAGTGTGGGATTCTGATAGTTAAATACTTATGGAAAAACAGTTTGGACTTCCACCTAACTTCAACATATCCATCGTATTAAAGATATAAGTGTTCAAATATCAAAGTTAAACTTTATATAAATTTTATGTACCAGGTATACAGAATGTGCTGATGTACAGATACAAATCTATAAAAATTCTGTTTGTTTTTAGGTCAAGACAAAGACATAACTACCCAAGAAATCAACAATAAATTGTCCTGAGACAATGATGATGTCACCAGTCTGTAGAATAAAGTACCTGAGATAGGGATGATGTCACCAGTTTGTAGGGTAGGTTACCTGAGATAGGGATGATGTCACCAGTTTGTAGGGTAGGTTAACTGAGATAGGGAAGATGTCACCAGTTTTTAGGGTAAGTTACCTGAGATAGGGAAGATGTCACCAGACTATAAAATAAGTTACCTGAGATAGGGATGATATCACTAGATTGTAGAATAAGTTCCCTGAGATAGGGATGATATCACTAGATTGTAGAATAAGTTCCCTGAGATAGGGATGATGTCACCAGTCTGTAGGAAGAGTTACCTGAGATAATGATGATGAAACCAGGCTATAGAATGAGTTACCTGGGAAAGGGATGATGTCACCAGTCTGTAGGATAAGTTATTTAGATAGGGATGATGTCACCAGTTTGTAGGGTAAGTTACCTGAGATAATGATGATGTAACCAGGCTATAGAATGAGTTACCTGAGATAATGATGATGAAACCAGGCTATAGAATGAGTTACCTGGGAAAGGGATGATGTCACCAGTCTGTAGGATAAGTTATTTAGATAGGAATGATGTCACCAGTTTGTAGGGTAAGTTACCTGAGATAATGATGATGTAACCAGGCTATAGAATAAGTTACCTGAGATAATGATGATGTAACCAGGCTATAGAATAAGTTACCCGGGATAGGGATGATGTCACCAGTCTGTAGGATAAGTTACCTGAGATAGGGATGATGTCACCAGTCTGTAGGATAAGTTACCTGAGATAGGGATGATGTCACCAGTATGTAGGATAAATTACCTGAGATAGGGATGATGTCACCAATCTGTAGGATATGTTACCTGAGATAGGGATGATGTCATCAGTTTGTAGGTAAGTTACCTGTGATAGAGATGATGTCACCAATTTGAAGTTAGGTCAACTGAGATAGGGATGGTGTCACCTGTTTGTAGGGTAAGTAACCCGAGATTTGGATGTCACCAGTCTGAAGAATAAGTTACCTGAGAAAGGGATAATGCCAACAGATTGTAGGGTAAGTTACCTGACATATGGATGATGTCATCAGTCCGTAGGATAATTTACCTGATATAGGGATGGTGTCAATAGTCCATAAGATGATTAACCTGAGATAGAGATGATGTCACCAGTCTGTAGGATAAGTGAGATAGGGACCATGTTACTAGTCTATAATATGAGTTACCTGAGATAGGGATGATGTCATCAGTCTGTAGGATAAGTGAGATAGGGACGATGTTACTAGTCTATAATATGAGTTTCCTGAGATAGGGATGATGTCATCAGTCTGTAGGATAAGTTACATGAAATAGGGATGATGACACCAGTCTGTAGGATAAATTACCTGAGATAGTGATGATGTCAGCAGTCTGAAGGATAAGTTATATGAAATAGATATGATGTCATCAGTCTGAAGAATAAGTTACCTGTGATAGGGATGATGTCATCAGTCTGAAGGAAAAGTGAGATAGGGATGATGTCACTAGTCTATAAGATAAGTTACCTGAGATAGGGAGGATGTCACAAGTCTGTAGGATGATTTTCTTGAGATAGGGATGATGTCATCAGTCTGTAGTATAAGTTACCTGAGATAGGGATGATGTTATCAGTCTGTAGTATAAGTTACCTGAGATAGGGATGATGTCACTAGTCTGTAGTATAAGTTACCTGAGATAGGGATGATGACACCAGTCTGTAGGATAAATTACCTGAAATAGGGAAAATGACACCAGTCTGTAGGATTAGTCATCTGTGATAGGGATGATGTCACAAGTCTCTAGGGAAATGATGTCAACAGTCAGTAGGATAAGTTACCTGAGATAATGATGATGTAACCAGACTATAGAATAATGTACCTGAGATAGGGATGATGTCACCAGTCTGTAGGGTAAGTTACCTGAGATAGGGATGATGTCACTAATTTGAAGGATAAGTTACCTGAGATAGATATGATGTCACCAGTCTTCAGGATAAGTTACCTGAGATAGATATGATGTCACCAGTCTGTAGGATAAGTTACATGAGATAGGGATGATGTCACTAGTCTGTGGGATAAGTTATCTGATATAATGATTATGTCATCAGTCTGTAGAATAAGTTACCTGAGATAATGATGATGACACTAGTCTGTAGGATGATTTACCTGAGATAGGGATGAAGTCACCAGTTTCAAGAATAAGTTACTTGAGATAGGGATGATGTCATCAGTCTGTAGGATAAGTTACCTGAGATAGGGATGAAGTCACCAGTCTCAAGAATAAGTTACCTGAGATAGGGATGATGTCATCAGTCTGTAGGGTAAGTTACTTGAGATAGGGATGATGTCACCAGTCTGTAGGGTAAGTTACTTGAGATAGGGATGATGTCATCAGTCTGTAGGGTAAGTTACTTGAGATAGGGATGATGTCACCAGTCTCAAGAATAAGTTACCTGAGATAGGGATGATGTCATCAGTCTGTAGGGTAAGTTACTTGAGATAGGGATGATGTCACCAGTCTGTAGGATAAGTAACCTGAGATAGAGATGATGTCACCAGTCTGTAGGATAAATTACCTGAGATGGGGATAATAAGAATGCCTTTTCCTCCCTGGGTGAGCTGTTTGACCAGGTGTAGACTGTCACACAGACAAGTTGTGTCCGGGATCAAGTAGGGAGGGAAATGTGGTGTGTCGGGGGCCTCTAGGGATCCCTCTAACTGACTGACCTCAGCCTGATCAAAAGAAAACCAGAAGCTTGACACTTCATATCAGACATTGAGCTTATAACTAATGAAGAATTGCTGTACAGTAAAACTCGTTTAGAACGAACACAGATATAGCGAATTCAAGGATATAGCGAAGGTCCCCGGCAATTTTCTTAACAATTCTTTGTAAAAGTTTACGTTTATAATGAACTCTGATATAGCGAATTGATTTTGAGTTCCGTAGAAATTAAAACTAGAACTGTCCAATCAGGACAAAATACCCCCCGCTGGGTTTTTCAGAAGTAAGTTTTTGCATAATAAAGATATGTATCAAACACGAAATATAAAATTTTTCTTCCAGTGACCTTGAACTTCCCCAAATGACCTTGGGTCAAGGTCATGACACACCCTTGGGTCATAGGCAATCTTTGAGTGAAATAAGAACCTACCAAGTTTATCAATAAGAAAGATATGGACCAGAAACGAATTATGAAATTTTTCTTCCAGTGACCTTGAACTTCCCGACATGACCTTGGGTCAAGGTCATGACACACCCTTGGGTCATGGGCAATCTTTGTGTGAAATGAAAACCTACCAAGTTTATCCTTAAGAAAGATATGGACCGGACACGAAATATGAAATTTTTCTTCCAGTGACCTTGAACTTCCCCAAATGACCTTGGGTCAAGGTCATGACACACCCTTGGGTCATAGGCAATCTTTGTGTGAAATGAGAACCTACCAAGTTTATCCATAAAAGAAATGTGTCAAACATGAATTTCGAAATTTTCTCCCAATGACCTTGAACTTCCCGAAATGACCTTGGCTCAAGGTCATGACACATTCTTGGGTCATGGGCAATCTTTGTGTGAAATGAGAACCTACTAAGTTTATCCATAAGAAAGATATGGACCGGACACGAATTATGAAATTTTTCTTCCAGTGACCTTGAACTTCCCCAAATGACCTTGGGTCAAGGTCATGACACACCCTTAGGTTATGAGCAATCTTAGTGTGGAGTAGTAGATTCTAATGTCCCTCTGTAAGAAAGATATGGACCGGACACGATTGCACAGACAGACGGACGGACGGACAGCTAGACGGACAGACAGACAGAAGGACAAGGTGATTCCTATATACCCCCCCAAACTTTGTTTGCGGGGGGTATAATAAATGATATTTACATCTTTTATAAAGACTTTTCAAAAATATCAAAATTAGATACATTGAACTAACTTTATTCTCAGTAAGCATTAGCAAATGAAATTCAATTCATAATGAAAACCTTAGTTAGCAAAGGTATGATTTGTTATAATTAAGGTCTTCCGTTTCAGACGGAAGACCTTATAGTGATTGTACTGTTTCTTTTTATTATTATTATTATTTTTTTTTTCCCCTTTTCTTGTAAATCGGATTTCTCAGAGATGGCTGGGCGGATTTTCTTGAAATTTTCAGGGATGATAGAGAATAAAAATACGCTCAGGCGTTTTTTTCGTTTTTTCAAAATTCACTTCCGGTCGTCAGATTTGTCCGATTTCCTGTTTTTCCAGAAATATTTTGTCATAGTCATATCTCAGAAACGGTAAGAGATGAAGACACCAAACTTATATGAGTAATAGATCATGATAAGTAGGCGAGCCCATTTGGGTTAAGATCGTCCGCCGTCACTTCCGGTCGTCACAGGAAGTGATCAAAGAAATTGAAAATTTCAATATTTCTTTTGTGAAACTTTTTTTGCATCAGATTATAGCATGTTTTTTGTAGTTTCGAAATATATCAGTCCCACCGGAAACAAAAACGACAACTTCCGGTTATGAGAGAAAAACTGCATATTTTCAGTATTTTTCTTTCCCATTAATATTTATTATAGATAAAGTATTTGTAATGATTTTTGGATATGTTATTTAGACTGCAACTGTCTACAGTAACGTCAAATATCTTTGTGGAATTCACTTCCGGTCGCGTGATTTCCTGTCCTAAAAATCAGAAGTTATCATAGCTAGATCTCGTAAACGGTAAGAGATTAAGACACCAAACTTAATCAAGTGGTAAATCATGATGAGTTAGCAAAACCAGTTAGTAGAAGATCGTCCGCCGTCACTTCCGGTTGTCACAGGAAGTGATCAAAGAAATCAAAAAATTCAACTTTTCTTTTTTGAAATGTTTTTTGCATCACATTATAGCATTTTATTTGTAGTTCCGAAATGTATCAGTCCCACCGGAAACAAAAATGATAACTTCCGGTTAAAAGAGAAGAACTACATAATTTGAGTATTTTCTTTCCCATAAATATTCTTAAAGGATTTGTAATGATTTTTGGATATGTTATACAGACTGCAAATATCTTCAGTAATGACTAATATCTCAGTAAAATTCACTTCCGGTCGCGTTACTTCCTGTCCTCAAAATCAGAAGTTATCATAGCTAGATCTTGTTAACGGTAAGAGATTAAGACACCAAACTAATAGGGATAGTAGACCTTAATGAGCAGACAAATTCTTTGAGTTTAAGATCGTCCGTCGTCACTTCCAGTTGTCACAGGAAATGATCAAATAAATCAAAATTTTCAACTTTTCTCTATGGAATCTTTCTTAGTAATAGTAGTTTTGAAATACGTCAGTCCCACTGAAAACAAAAACGAAGACTTCCGGTTGTGAGACAAAAACTGCATAAATTGAGTATCTTACTTTCCCATAAATATCATAAACATTAATTAAAGCTAGCATAGGCTATTTCTGCAATTGTTGTTAATATCAATCGATTCTTCTGCTCTATTACGACATTTTAATACCAAGTATTCTTGCTTACTTAGGTGCATGGAGTTTATTTCAATTTTATTTAGATTTAAATATGAATCGACCTAATCTTTAATATCAATTAAATTTTCACGCAATTTAGATAGGTTAAATCAATTGCAGTTACCCCGCTTGATACGATATGGTGTTGAAAAAATGCCCATGACTCACTCACTGTTTTTCCGGGATTTTGAATTTCCTCTGCAACTGACCACGTGTATTACTTTCGCTTTAACAACTCTGTATATGCTTAGTGTCATTGCTTCACTGCAAATGCGTCCCATAAATATTCTAATCATTTTCCTACATACAATATCACATCAAACAGCCAATATCTCAGTTTTTTAAGAAATTTGACCGGGACTTTACTACGAAACTATTTCCTTCAACCTTAAAATAATAAGTTTACAAAATACCGTTTCTTGTGTAGAACTCGATGGCTCTGTGGTTAGCGTGTCTGACTTGCAAACAGAAGGTTATATGTTCGAGCCCAGCTGGAGGAACTTTTTTTTTGTATTTTCTCTATTTATCGATTATTACATGTATGTCTTTTTCTTTAAATAGAAAAATATCCTTCATACAGATAAATAGAGGAGAACGGAAGACCTTATTTGTTGCTGTAGCAACAAGAGTTTCTAGTTGCTTTTCTTATCATATTTGGTAGTAATACTTGAAGGAAAACGTGCATATTGCGAATTCTCTGTAATATATACTTATACCAATCTATTATATGGATATAATGTATTACGGACATAGTGAATTAAATTCACAGGTCCCCAAGACTTCGTTACAACCAAGTTTTACTGTATAAGGAATTGCTAATTTAGATTTAGCTTTCAGCTTTTTGACAATTATAAAATTTTCAGCTTCTTGGCTATTCTTTTCAATCACATAGATATATACAGGAAGTAGGCCACTGGTATATCTAAGAAATGAATATATATACAAATAATTTATTTCTTTTTGCAATGTGCCATTTGATTGAATAGAAAAAGTTGTATAATCTTGTATTATATGTCTCACTTATGTCATTCAAATGAATCCATTTAAAATTTCCACTAAAACCTAATAAAATATTATTGTGCAATGAAAAAGCTTAGCAATTTTTACTAAATGTTATTGACCAAAAAATTTTATTCAATTTGATTTCTAAAATGAATTTCACTAGTTTTTATTTTACCTCTCTAGTAAAAGTTTAAAACCAAATTAGACCGTAATATCTGAGCAGTTTGATGCTAAAAGCATATCAACATCTGGCCTATTTTATTGCTGAGAATTTGTATTTCATTACAAAGATTAACATTTAAATGGCTATTAGTCATTTCTGACTTCATGGTTTTAGTTGATTCAAATTGGATTCGTTACTTTGCAGTGATAATTTGCAGCCATTTATAAAGCAAGGGTCAGGATCTGTATTAAAAACATCATGAAATTTTGAAAATTAAATACAAGAAATTAATTTTGATAATTGAGTTGATAAAAAATCTCATATATTTTCTTAAAGCAGTTTCAGATTTTAATTAGACTTGAGAATAATTGTGATAACTTTAATTTCCTTTTTATAAATGTACATAAACATAGAATCTATTATAGCATCTAATGTATTAACAACTTCACCATAAATTTAAAAAAACTGACTGGACAGGTACTTTGATGCATTTTACAGAACTTATTTTGCTGTTGTTACACCTAATAATCTAATTCATATTCATAGTTATAAATATATATTATAATCAACCTCTGGATGTTCAGTGTGAGAACTGGACTGGTTCCCCTTTTTATGGGGAGGTTTACCTGAAGCCGGAGCTGAGCCATATCTCTCATTAACTGGTTCCTCCTGCTCTCCTCATCAGCCTGAAACAAACAACACACACCTGATCAGGTGAGAGACTCGCAGCTCATCTGTCATTAGGTCGCCTTACTGATAACAGTTTTTTATTTTCATGTCTACATTACAACCTAAAGATAGATTAGGTGAAAACTAGATGAAATAGTGTTTATATTTGATATATGATACCAATATTTTCAAATGATGAGGATGCTGAAAATATAATTCTAAGAACAAAAAAACAAAGCCAGTCTAATTAGAGGTTGTTTTAATTGGTTGGCTACAGTTCTTTTAATTGGTTAGTTTTTCATAAGGACCTTAATATTGCTCTTTTTGTATCGGTTTACCACAACAGCACTTCATTAATATAGATATAAGATGTGGATAGAAAATATGTGAGCTGTTTTATCAAAATTGATTCCCAGCATCTCCAAACCATTGCCAAGATATATACTGTCAAGTGAGGTTAAATTCAAATTGGAGTAAGACTTCCTTGTGGTTTTTCCAATGATAAATGTTGCTAAATTTTTCCCTCTTCAAAAATACGAACTATTCACCTTGAAAATGTGAAATTGATTGACAAGTGAATGAAATGTTACATGTAACCAATCAGAAAGCATCACTCGGCAGCACATGGCATCAATTCAATGTTTTCATTCATAATCAGAATCAACATCCCGCGCGGAACTCTACACACCCAATTAAAGTTTGAATCCATTAACTAGAGGAATTCTCCAAAATATGTTTTATATTAGCAGTGTCTGTTACTGCAATTACTGATAAGTTTGTCCAAAATGTGATACAAATCTCCTCCTTTGATTCAAGTTGCATGCATTTTTTCCGTGAAATATAACCCAGCCAGGTTTCATAGCAAGAAAAGCTCTTGCACTGCCTGATGTGCCAAATGTTGGAAGCTCTTGAGCTGCAGTGCCAGTGCACGTTGTTTTTTACCTGAGTAATCAGGAATGGACCACCACCTCAGCTTATTGATAAAGTGGCAAAAAATGTGCCACAAATGATGTATAAATTGCTGAGAGATAGCTAATATGGTCTGCAAGAAATCAGTTCTTTGTTGATAAAGGATCCCACCTTGCAAAGTCGTTAGGGCACTGTGATCAAGTTTTCCTTTATTTTTAGGTTCGCATGTTTTTTTACTAAAAGCTTTTACAGGTGTACCAATGGAATGAATCTGGTGCATTTTATTGGCAAAGAAAACATCTAAAAAGCATTATATTCCCTTTTACTTTATAAATATATAAATCATTGATTAATACTTTCAATAAGATTTTATATATATTTCCTTCACTAAATATAAGGCATAAAAAAAATTTAGATGTCATCCTCTCAAATATCTTTTTACATACACTGTGTCTTTTAATCATTTAGCAGGTGCTTTTAGCTCGACATGGGTCATTCTTCACCAATAGTCATTAAATTTGATTACTATAATTATCAATGATAAATGTTTTATTTGCCTGCCTCATTAATTAAAATAGACCAGAGAATATCCCTGTGAGAGCGTCTACAGTGGAGTCAGTATCATCTAATTCTCCAACACAGAAAAAAACGAGATGGATATCTCTTTTTTTTTCTCAAAACTTCAGATCCTGCTGATAACCTGGATTCTCGCCTAGGCATCTCCATCATCACCATAAAAGAAGTTACATTCTACAAGACTTCAAAGGTTAGGGCCACCATCAGAATCCCTAAGTCCTATCTCTCTCTCTCTGTTCCCAGAAAAGAATTACTGCTTGATGAATGACTCCAATTTATGCTAAATTTCAATTAAATCAAATAATTACCCCTATGGTAAGAGAGATCTAAGTGTGTGAAGAAATCAATTTCTCACAACAATACAGGCATTTACGATAGTACCATATCAAATCATTTGTTTTATTGAAATACAGAAGATATATTGAGTTTAGCACTGTGAGTTTCTCTTAGATAATAAGAGAAAACCTGAACATAACACTACTGACAGTACCTAGGAGTCAGTGTAAAGTGAGATAAATCAACAGAAACCTACTCCAACACCCAGCGACATTGTACATCTTTGTAGTTATCACACAACAGTGATGGTAAATGACAGCTTCCAGATAATGGAAAATGTAAAAATTAATTTAATCTGATCTAAATATGATCAACTACACCTGCTCCCCTGTCATCTGTTACACTAGTAATCAGAATCTAGGAT
>PRKT01000041.1:1050406-1055406 GCA_003671525.1 Saccostrea glomerata | reverse complement strand
AAAATAATTTTCTTTTTAATGTCAAAGTAAAGAAAGGGAAAAAATCGGCCAAGACAGGAAATATTGGGGGGATTACGCAAACAAAATGTCTCCGGAGTGAATCTCAAGTGCCAAAGTCCCCCGCTTTGGTGGGTTTTCCAGCCTGTCTGGGTGACAATCATGTGTCCCTAGGATTCAGGTGCATGATGGGATTGATTTGTAGCAGGTGGACTAAAGGCATGATGGGCTTGATAATGCACTTATATCCAGAGTAAACACAATACACTAAGGGTTACATACCTTCTCTAAACAGCTTTGTTTGGAAATTTAAATCTTTGTGTACATAAAAGAGGGAAAATAGATTTGAAATTGGGTTAGATGTGTGTGCCTAACTTGAATTTGTTAGTGACAAATTGTGCCTTATCTTATCAAAATCTCATTTTAAATTACACCGAGAGGCAAGGTTGACAGTAAAGAGTCCTTGTCTCATGTCACCTGGTCCGAGATCACAAAAGAAAGCGTCATCTGCTACACCCCCTGACAATCAAACAGGACACCCCACCCCCCTCTGTAAGCCACACCTTATTTTGTCACCCCGGCTTTTCACACCAGAGGACGTGTCCTTACAAGTATAGGTCTCTCTATTTATGGCACAACTGGTGCTAAGGAGTATTTATATAATCAGATTAAATATTTAGCATTGTTCAATAGATATTTGCACAAAAACTCTGGCAATGGCTTGGATGAAGGACTGGAGACCTAAGTACACAGCACTGATGGCAAGTAAAGAGTTGTGTCACTCACCAATGTTCCATATTTTACTGGGTTTTAACTTCACACCCCACTCAAAGTAAAGTTTGTGTAACACAGAGATTGGAGTATGTGGCAATATGACCCTTGTTTTATTGACTACAGAACTTGTTGAAAAGATGGATATTATAGGGATTTAGATAAAGATAATCCCTGCCAAGAGCTAGGTAAACAGGCCCTGCTGAAAACAAGAGGAAATGATAGCCCTATCCACTAACCACTACTGAAGCTTATCACAGCACTACCCCCAGCTTTGAGCTCCTTTCAAGCTGAAAGTAAATATTTGCAGCCTTCTACCAATGTCTTCTTATAGGGTGACATTTTTGTAATGCTTAGATGATACATAATCATAAAACAGATAATTGGAATTTAATCACAGTTACATGTTTAGAACCTAATTTATTAGATATCTGTAGAAAGTCCAACACTTTTATTAAAAAATTCCATCTTTGATTCCAGAAGAATTCATTTTAAAAGCCAAATTGATACAGGGATTATTAGTATTATCTTTTTCACCCCTTCAGTGAATCTTTGGCGAAATAGGAGACAATCATTGTGGGAAAAAACAAACCTGTCACATCTCAGAAAAGCTGTCTTTCCTGAGAACTTAAAGATGAGATACACATTCATATATGTAAAACATGAGCTCTGAGAGCATTATTGGTCCAATCCCCCAGCCTGATAAAACAACGGTCATTTTATCTAGCATTTCTTGGATTCTTCTTTTGAAATGCTTTTTGATCTCTACCCAACAACAAGATTAGCAGCACAAATGCAGACAAACACACAAACAACTCAGGCAGACAGACAGATATAACTTAGTATAACACTGTAAATTGTACAGGTGTTTAGGAGAGCTTCCAACTTCATAGCCAAGCTATATAAAGACATAAAGAAGAAATCTGCAAAGTATACAAATATGACAATGTAGGCATGTGATATTCTGTGTGTTGCTGATTGAATTCCATAGATAGGAGACCAGTGATAAAGGGTTACCAGTGAGTCATCTGTCGACAACAGACTGATAACGACTTAAAATTAGCACTTGGCCTGTATCGGAAATTGAACAACACTTCCAATAGTTGAGATTGGACAGGTAAATACTATCATTGTAGGTACTCCATTATTGATGATCCTGTTGTCGGGGACGCTACAAGGTAAATAATCTAATCAGACCAGGACAAAGGGACATTGGATCACCTGTCCAATATCCCTCTCCGTGGTGGCCCCCTACCTTTTGTTTTCCACAAGTCTCTCGCTAAAACCTGTAATGCATTTATACCTGTTCTGCAACTGACATTGATAATGTCTGCCAAGTTCAGGAAATGTATTTTTAGTACATTTGTGGTCAATAAACTCATTTTCTCAATCTATTTTTCCTCAATAATACGGTCAACACTGGGCAGTCTTTGGTTTGTGGTCAACCTACATTGTGGAGACGAAAACATTTTTGGCAAAATTTTACAGTATGTTTATAGCAAACAAACCAGAAAAACCAAACACAACCTAAGCATAAAGTTGTTTCTGATTTCATTGTAAAAAAAAAATAGATGCAGAATGTATATATATAAAATCAATATCGTCCCTAATGTGTCTCCAAAATCTAAATTATCAGTTAAGTTGAATTTGGAAACATCAGAGAATTTGACCCCCTCTGTCGTGATTTCCTTGTCATTCGCCACACCTGTGTAGGAATCACTTGGGGACAATCTTGCTATCTCCCTGCTGAAGTGAATGTACTTTGATTCCTGCCCTGTTGACGACTAATATTGACACTGTCAACCAACAAATACAGCATTCCTGTGACAGCAACACCGTGTTACAAACAATCGGAGCTCTCGCCCTCTCAGTAAACCTGGACCCGATAACGTCCCCCAGAAATAAACCCCTCGTTAGGTATAAATATCACAGCAACTCAAACACTATCGTATGCCCCATGCTCTCCACTTGACCGAGAATGAATTAGCAGAAATGCATGTGATGCTTCTGAGTCACACATTAAATATGTGCCGTGTCAAATGCAAATATTTAATCATAAGTTGTCTACATATTAACTACTAAGATTAATAAGGAAGTTTATCAGGACCAGAAATTTATATCAATGTTCGATTTGTTTCATAAAAATAAGTAATCTTGTGGATAATTTTTCATGATGGAATGTAAACTACATGTATCATCATCAATAACATTACTTTAAAAGCAAGTTTAAGTGATGATATCATCAATAAATTAGCATAATAAACACATAGAAATCACAGCATTCATTTGATTGCTGATAATGTATACATAGCCAATAGAAATTCAGATCAGCAAAATTAAAGAAAAATTCAATGTGGGAGTAAGCAAATTAAACTTAGAACTTAAAACTGCTTTGGGTCATCTCCCAAAGATCACAAAGCAATTCAACGAGTAATTTTGTAATGAAAACGAGAACACATTGCTAAATGCATCTACAATGAATTTCAAATGCTTCAATAATTTCCCCAAATGACCAGCACGAGGAAGTTCTTTGGCAATCCAAATCACAAAAAAATATAATGAACATTTCCAGGGGGATTGTATTAATGGATGCACAAAAACATCAGAATACAAATAAAGCTTACCTCTCGCTCCATAGCCTCCTTTTCATTTTCCTCTGTGTTTCCTGTATGAGACGGACCAATAAATAAATTCTGTTCTTCATCATAAGTGAAAGTCAAATTCTCCAAAGAAGATAGGTAGTACCCAAAGTGCCTCAAGCTTCCCGTCCTCAAGAAACACTACAAGAGCAATAACTCTTACAGACCTTTATGTCAACAAACCAAGTATATTTGGTAGAGTTGTCTTTCTTTATTAGATATAAAAAGGGAGAGAACTTTTCCATGGCGTTCCATATTTCACTTCATTTTCTAAAAATTAATATTGATTTTTTAACTATTACAGATTACTTGCTAAAAACACCAAGCAAATTTGTTAGGATATATCTGCCTTTAATGTTATACAAAGGGAAAAAATTTCCATGTTCAAAATTTCTCTTCAATTTCTACAATTTTTTTTACAGTCCTTATATATTTTTTTAATAAAAATGTTGACTTGTACCTCTTGTACTTCAGTGAGTTGGCCCCTCCTCTTTGTTGTGAACTCTACCCCCATGTGGGCCTCAGTCAGTGGGGGGAACTGCCACAGACAGATGTCCTCTGTCAGTGGGAAAACCTGCTTCCAGTGTGGCTGACCAGTGGTGTTCAGTACCGTCTTCAGCTGGTCAACCCAGCACTGGTCTACAATAAACAGACCATCATTAATCAAAGGAACCCAGCACTGGTCTACAATAGACAGACCATCATTAATTGTACTAGTAATTATTTTTTTTTTATTTGTCTTCTCTGAGAAGCCACATCTGGAATTCAAATTATTTGAATTTTTAAAGAAAAAACAAATCATTACTGAGATGACAGCTGAGATAAGATGGTGCCAGAACTTACCATGTCCTGCTATGACAAGTTCTTTAGGTAGAATGTTTAACAACACTGACAGTCTATGCCATAGAGACTGAGAGCTCTGAAAATAATTAGATTGTATTATTTCAAAACCATTTTATCCTAGACTCTAATTCATTACCTTATTAAATCTAAATGTCTCATCAGAGAGAGTCTTTAAAACAACAAACACCTGCTACATATTGTGTGTGATACCTGAGCACAAGTGAGGATAACATCTTTATTGCACTTCATCCAATCACAGACCACTTTGACAACAGGAAGGAGGCCCTCTGTTTGGAGGACGTCAATCAAATTCTCCAGATGTTTGTGTTCTAACTCAGCCCTGAAAATATTCAAAGATTTAGCTGAATTAAATATACTAATAACACAAAAATAATCTCAGGAAAAGAACAAGAGGGATGACTACCAGTCTTTTTAGGTGCAAAAACAGCATAACTCTGTTATAAAGGACTCACTGATAAGGACAGCTCATTTAAATGGAATCCTTCATGAATTCCCAAGGAGTCTTTTACATATACAATGTACATTGTACTTCATACAGATTTAATGCCAGTTACAAGAAAGCAGAATTTGATTTCATTGTAACCTAATTATAACAGAGTTTCACTGTATCCCAATGTTTAACAAGAGGCCCAGGGGCCACAGCGCTCACCTGAGCACATCAGCTAGGAAAAAACACATATCAGATCAGAACTGAAAGTTAACTAAAGTTGGGGGGGGGGGGGGGGGGGG
>PRKT01000041.1:1036155-1049374 GCA_003671525.1 Saccostrea glomerata | reverse complement strand
ATACTTTGTTCCAAGTTTGGTTGAAATTGGCCCAGTGGTTCTTGAGAAGAAGATGAAAATGTGAAAAGTTTACGACAACAACGACAGACAACGGACAAATTTTGATCAGAAAAGCTCACTTGAGCCTTCGGCTCAGGTGAGCTAAAAAGTTTACTGTTTGACATGCAAGTTTTATAACTATTAGTCTATTACATCACATGTACATTTTTCCTTCATTCCAGTGAGTTTGGCTTTATAGATATAAATAACCTGGATATTGCCCCATTTCTGAGCCAGACTGGGGAGTTTTTACTATGAATACAAATCCTAGGGGGACTGCTAGTGGCATCATAGAACATTAATAATGAAATATGAACATCCAAACCAAATCTTTCCCAATGCAAAGCATGGAAACCAAAAACAAACATAGAGGAGGGACAAGTCTTACTCTGTATTGCCCTCAACTTTGCTGGTGGTGGCAATGACATACATACAAACAAAGTTAGACTCGGAACAAAGGTATCAGCTATAAGGTCTGTAAAGCTCTCCCTGAGACCTCAGCAGTAACTTACTTGTCTGTGGAGTCTGATAAACTGCCCTGATCTTCTGCCTCCGTATTAGAGTCATCACAACCTGACATTTCTACAACAACAGATTTTATAATACAATAAAGATAACTCAAGTTGTATATTAAGTATTTTGGAAAAATTCATGCTATTTCTAATTTGTCAACACAAGAGGAAAACTCTACAGTAAAATGTGACTATAACAGACCTCAAAAAGTTAGATTTATTTTCATATTTAACCATTTTGACTTTTAAAAATATGGTTGCTTATTTACAGATTTTACCGTCTATGTGTATTCATTACTCCATTACATAGCTATTTTTATTGGTACGATAAAGATGCCTCTTCAGAGGATCAGAACATATGACACTGGTTGAAGCCTAGATACCTGTATCTGTGGGACCAGCACTGACTTCTGTGTCAGTCTCTATCACAAAGTTGGCCAGTTTGTTGGTGATTTCTGCCACATGTTTGGCCTCAGAAGATGCAGCAAAACCTGGAAAACAGATTTTCAGATATTACACTGTACCATTGACATATATTACAATATATTTCCATTTCTATTTTTTTTTCTCTGTGATAACTCTTTGAAAGTTAGGGGAGTTTATTTCTTGATAATTCTGCCGGAATGTAAATTAGGCAGGTCGATAGGTCAGGAGCTAGGGAGGCATCATATGCATGCAAATCTCGTGCGTATCTGACTCTGTGTCTGACACTAAGGAGGCCAAATATGCATGTAATTCTTGTGCGGCTGCCTTTGTGTTTGACGTCAGTGGGCGAGGATTACTGAAATTAGCATGGGAGTCCTCGTGTAATTTAAATCGATTAGTCTACATTTTTAAAGTCTAAATCTACAATTTTATTTTACAATGAAATGGAAATATAAGGAATCACTGTCTAGTTAGTGTAGTATATCAGGGCATCAACGATAGTGGGAAACATGGGATAATTTATGAATTTATAAATTATCCCATGTTTCCCACTATCGTTGATGCCCTGGCATACTACACTAACTAGACAGTGATTCCTTAAATAAGATACTAATGTATATGTGGTAACAATTCTGTCAACTTACAAACCAGTAAAACACCCACCTAGAGATACAGGGAGCTCCTTTCTCTATCTTGCACATAAACCCTAGTTAGACACCTACCTAAGGGTAAATGGATTTTGTTTCTCTATCTTGCACCTACAACCCAAGTTAGACACCTACCTGGAGGTACAGAGACCTCCTTTCTCCCTTGTACCACCTCCTCACAGTTTGCCAGCTCTGCCTCATCCTTCTCAGTACGACTGTTCTGAGCCTCCAATCGGTAATTCTGTCCCAGTAAAGTCATTGACGATGACAGCAGCTCCGAGGACAAATGAGCTAGTGAATCAGAATCTGCGGACCATATATTTTTCTGTGAGCTCACCAGATCCAGGCTGTTTGAGTTTACGTTTGTGGCGCTTGAGTCTGGGGTTGGTTTGGCACTACTGGACGGTGATTTGGAGGCAAATCCTGGCTCTAGTTCCTGACTCTCCATCAGATCATCTGATATTTCCGAGTCGGAGTCGTTGGTGAAAAATCCGACAAACTCCTCCTCAGACTCATCTGATAGAAACTGGTCAGAAAGATCTTCACCACCTTGAAAGAAAAGATAGAATTCTTCATACTGCACAAACTTTGAAACAAGAGAGTTTGTATAGAAATATTCTAATTATAAAAGTAATTGAAAGACAAGAATTTTGAACTCCAAAAATATCAAAAGCATAATTTCTATATAAATTTCTACCTAGTTTTAATTCTTTAAAAACATATATAGATAGCAAATATAGTGTAAATTTTCATGGTAATTTTTTCTTATTTCCTAATTTTCATATTTTGGATGTGCTTCTGTTGAAGTTTTTCACTGAATAATTTGAAATCTTTTATAGGTTTGCGCTTTTTAACAAATAAAAATTTTCTGACTGTTCAGAGACAGACAGGTAGACAGGGGATGGACACTTTACCAATACATCTGTACTTCTGATCATATACCAGGTCATAAAATGTTTAAGCTGACTTCCTACCTTCACTGAGGTCCGACACGTCAGACATATCGGAGCTGTCACTTTCCCCTCCTCTTCGCCTCTGGCGTCTCCTCTTCACATTTTTTAATTTGCTGCTTTTCTGCAATTATATGTACTGCACAATTTTATGTCAAAACCAGAGAATTCAGAGAATGCACTGCTTTCAGGGTTTTAATTATTGGAGTCAGTGATTTAAGACATATTGTAACCATCTTGTCTGTTCTGACTTGGCCATCCAACATGCTAAAAGATGTTTTATATTTTGAAGATATGTTCTTCAGAAAAAGGCAAACTAAATATTGTTGAAAAGTAGGTCAAACTTCAAGATAAAAAAATCATACAGTTATAACAGTTATAACTTTTGAAAAGAACTTGTTCAAGGTCACTAAGTCAAAAACCTTTGTATATTCTGAAAGGTCTTGTAATTGATAATGTATATATGAAAACAACACTATCTTTTCTCATTCCAAAGTTATGACAAAGGTTTGTTGTTGATAGAGTCTGACAGAAAAGAAAATGGACACAATTTCCCACATAACTAATTAAATAGTAACAAATACTACCAGTAGCTCTACAGGTATCTGACTGACCTTGGTGTTACCTCCCTTGTTTTCCTCCCTGCCCTGGACGTTCTGAACACCCTCTTTTACCTGGCGTTTTATGGTGTGGTGCTGGGAGGGATCATTTGGTCCATTGGTTGTCTTATCAACCTCAATGTCTGACAATTCACCCTCCCCTATTCAAATGAAACAAATCATCTTTTATCAAATTAAAGCAAATCACCCTAAGGCCACCCTTAAAAAAATTGCTTGTTTGGAATTGCCGCCTGGAGGGTTTCAGACACAGGAGGGAGGGAGGGAAATTATTTTTTTTTTTTCGAAATTGAAGATACCAGGTAAATTTTAAATATTTGATAAAAATTTCAGTCAACACATTTTCTGACTTTTTAAAAAAGTATCTACCATCAACAAATAAACTTAATTTTGCATAGATCTGATACTACATTTCAGTGTTTTGTATTGTGCATGTGATAACGGGCAATAAAAAAAAATCTTTCTACTTTTGGTCAACAAAATTTTTTCAGGAGGGGGCATTTCAATGAGGTGGGAGGCAATTCTAAACAAACAATAATTTTATTTTGGTCTAAGTAATATATTTTAAATAAAGATTCAAATAACTGTGCTTTACACAGAAACATACCAAGTACACTGTACCAAGTCTTAACAATATTCTAAATTATTCGTATTTGTCTTCCTACAGATTTTACCTGTGGCCTCGTGATGAAGCAGTTTATTGGGATTTTCCTTCTCGTACAGAGCGTTGTGTAGACGTATCACTATGTGGTTCAGGATGTGAGAGAACAAAGCTAACAGGAAGGCCGTGGCTGCAGTCACTTGTTTGGATCCTGTCAAGTTTTATAAAATATATTTCCATTCAAATTTTCTATAATTTCAGAAGAGTTTCGAGAAGCTTACAGTCGATAAAAGAATTTCTTTTTACTTAATCACAATATAAGTAGGGAGGATAAGCTGAAAGAGAGGAACATATAAGATCTCTCATCAAAATACTTTGATAAAATATATCAAAATATTATTTAAAACAAAAAGTGGACTAATTACTAAGTAAAAAAAATAGACAAAATACCTCTAATCTGGAGTAACTGGATGGTAGACATACAAATTACAACAAGTTTAAACACCAGATCATCATCCAGAAACTGTAGATTCTCATCCCTGTATTCCTCCTCAGCATACACCACAGGCTCATAAAACATACACAGGTTAAAGCTCTGTAGGGCTGACTGGCAAGATTCCTGGAGTTCTGCTGCATCGATGCTGAAATACACCAAAATAAACTGGATATGACTTACATAAATACTGAAATACATCAACAGGAAGCATATCAGCTGTATAAAACTTTATTTCCTATGTAGCTTGTAACACAAGCTTTGATTTGGTTACAAAGTCAGGTGTAAACTTCCTTGCATCTGACTTGAGCCAGGGGTAAATAACGTGACGTCACAATGCATAGTCTTTCTATGATAAAAACCAAATATTATCGATTGATTGAAATACAGTTGATTCGACTCATGTCTACAAAGAATTTATTTGTGTACATAGGAAATAAACTCGTTATCCAGGTTCAATCAAAGGTGTTACAGGGAATTATTCTGGGTTGAATTCCATACATTCTTTGGCCTTTAGCTTCAGGGTGTATGGAATAAAACCTGTGGTAAATCCCCATACACCCTTGATTGAACCTGGATAACTAACAGTACAGCATCAATACTGAAACACATCAACAATGAGCATATCAGTGATAAAACTACTTGGCAACAACACTAAGACATACAACAATTAAAATATCAGCACCAGTCCTAAACATACCAACAATATTACAATGGGTAAATCAGCTGTACCAGTACTGAAACACCCAACAAAGTTTTCCATATTAATTTCTTTTATAAATCATGTGTATTACCTTTTATTTGTATCAAAGAAAACATCCAAAAGATGAATGAAGTGGATGAGGAAAAATTTTACATCATATTGCCTGAAAAAAGAAAGATAATTCATTACATGTTCAGAGATATCTTTTGTGTAGCTGTTTAACTTGGTGTGTAGCTGTTTACTTTTGTATGTAGCTGTTTACTTTTGTATGTAGCTGTTATATGTAGCTGTTTACTTTTGTGTGTAGCTGTTTACTTTTGTATGTAGCTGTTATATGTAGCTGTTTACCTTTGAAGCTCAGGTGGAAGACTCTGGTTGCTGTTTTGCTGTAGTTCTCTAAATCTCTTTCTGTTCTTCTCAAACAACCTATCCAGATTCCCCTCTGCTCCATCAAATGCCTTCTCACACACCATACTACAGTCAAACATAAAGTTCATCTGCTTTATCATGGCATGTATTATATTTACAAACACAGGTCAGATTTGAAATATTACAAGCCCCTGGCCATAAAACCACATACTTTTATGTACTCATTTTTAGTTTAAAGGGATGTCAACTACAAATTATACTAGTTCCTTTCAAAATGACCATTGAAACTCCTTTTTGTGCAAGACATTCTATCCAATGCAAGGCACATTTCAAATTTGAAGACGGGTTATCCAAAATTTAAGTAAAGCAAAAGAAAAGTTAAGTGGTTGACAAAGACAACCATGGTACTTATACTCACATCTAATTATACCTACCATCTTATATAATGATATGCAGCCTCACATTGGAAATAACGAGAACCCTTCAATGTGCCCAACTGATTATGTGGCATCCCTGTTAAAAAATGTGGTAATCACTGTACATCTATCTATTCTGATAGTAGTTTCAATTACAGGTATACATACATCAATAATGATAAATGTCCATGCTTTATTTTACCGTTGTCTGGGAAGAGGGCTATAGCCTGATGATAGAATCGCTCAGCTGCTGCCCTACTGACACCTTTGTCAAATTCCTGTTGATAGCGAGCTACAGTATAAATCAAAGAAGAATGTGAAAATTCAGATCTTTTTTATACCTTAACTTTCAAGAATTTCATGTGTTAGGTTTAAGAATAATATGAGAAATTAAGATAATGACTACTCTAACATAAGCTTTATTCTAAGTTTCTCTAAAAATAATCTCAATAATATTAAACTTAATGTAAAGCAATATATCCAATATCTTCATAGATTCCCCCTTGAAGACCTTACCAATATCCCCCAGGGAGACCAGACACCGATGACACGCTTTGGTTGCCCAGTCCTGGACAGCGGGTGTGGCATCCCTCCTTCTTACAGTCTGACTCATCGATTTCTTTTGTCCTAAATCAATATATTGTATGCCAGTGAGAGTCACTTCAATACTCAAAGACTATGCTGAGATTCAAAAGATTGATTTTATCTGGTGATAACATAACAGCTTAACGATTCTTAATACTGCAGAATCATCATTGTGACCCATGTTCATGACATTGTTTTCATATTTTTTGGCATTCTTTCTTTTATGTTTCTTTTCTTTTTTTATTGTACTTGTGGTGTGCATCAGGCACCTGAATCATTTAGAGCTAAAAAAATATTTTGTTACCACTTAAAATTTATGGAATTATAATAGTTTGATCTTTCTGCATGCTTGAAGAATTTTTCAACATAGAACATACTTTATAGAAATAAATATTAGGTGGACTCAATATTTTAGAAATGAGGCTTAAACTTGAGTTGTGAAAACAATGCATCTGAATGCATAAAAGCCTTGGAACTGATCAAACATCAAGATTTGAAAGCTTAAGAGTGTAAATACCATACAAACCAGATTTGGACTCTGGTATAAGGAAGAAATCTAAAGTTCTATTAAGCTTGAGGCCAAACTCAGACTGAAGTCTAAAGATGAGGTGGTGGTAATATCCAGTGGCTGCCGATAGGTGGGTCCGAAAGGCAGCCTCAAGAGAACTCCCAGATCGCAGGTGCTACAGGTATATTATATTACGTAAAAAAAAAATGTCAATATGTTAGAGAGCGAGTATTCTCATAGAAATACATTCACAAAGAAATTATATTGAATAAGATCTATCTAATCTCATATCAGAAAAATTGAAACATACATAGTGTAAATACACTTTCCTTGTAGTGAGACTAACATAAGTTTATTGATGATAAATGGGATTTTGCTTGACTTTGTACTCAGACATAGAAAAAGGACATTAGAAACATGTATTTGATTGTGGATTATAAATTTACCCTTCTGTTTTTCTTGACCAGCTGAATAGGGTCATAAAAGACTTTCCTCCATAAAACTTCCTCTGCTTTCCTCCCATAATCCACGGGGTTATAAAACATCAACCTCTCACAGTATTCCTTCAACCTGAATAAGTCATCATTTAATACTATGTTAAGCATATTCACAACATTTTAAAACATTTTCCTCTAGTAGTAAAATGACTACACTGAAATATATCAAGGAAATTCTTTCACAAAAAAGTTTGAAAAAGGAACACATACAAAACTATTTATTAAACCCTCAGTACATGCATCTCAGAATCCAATATGTTAAATACCGGTACCAGATACATTTCAGGCTCATATTTATTTCTTGCACATATTTAAGCTATATTGTCAGTCCTGCTGAAATTCGGATACTTTTAAACACTTGGTAGATTACTTGTTTCTGAGTCCCACAGCATCCTGTAGAAAGACATCCCTGTAAGCCTTCTTCTGCTTCAAAATCTCATCAAGCTTCTTAATAGCATCTAAAGCTACCCTGTTAAAGATACAAAAATTTAGATATTAAAAATCTGGGATTTTCACAGTATTTTAATCATTACTGTATTTAATCGCCTAAAAGTTGGTCTGCCTAAAAGTCGGTTCTGTTTTTTGAGCTTATATTGTAGGTAATGACCCAATAATATACCAAACTTTTTATAACTGGCCTATTAGTTGCACAAAGTGATTGGACCAAAGATTAACTCCCAAAAATCTTACTTTTAAGCAGGTATATACGGTACTATGAATTTAACTTGACAGCAGCAATAAATACCAATAATCCTTTTCTCATCAGATTGAAGTTTTTGAAAAAAAAAAGTGTGAAAGCATTAATTTGCAATTGAAATACAGTTTAATTCCAGCTGACATGTCATGAACTGGACTACATAGATATCCATGGATATCTGCCAAGAGAAAGTTCTGTGGTCAGAGCATCTGACTAGTAAAACAAGGTCTCAGGTTTGATACCAGGTCTTCAGAGTTGTCCATACAACCTGTGGGCCAGGGAATTTTCCTGTCTTTATGATGCAATCTCCTGGTTATTTTGGTATTCCTCCTGAAATTGCCATTAGGGAAGAAACCCTAGATCCCCTTCTACTTTTTAAATGCCCCTTCTATTTCAAAATTTATGGACAACCCTAGGTCCTGTGATATTTTTTTCTTCCTTTTCTGTAAATTTTATGCCACTGACACCAATAGAATTCCAGGTGTAAGTTCTTTCTGGCACCAAAGAAATCTAATGCCCTGTTCACACGACGAGTTTAATTCGCAGTAAATTAATGCGAAGTAAACAAATGCGAATCAAACTAATGCAAATTAAATTGCTTTCATACGACAGCTAATGCATAGTAAACTAATGCGAATTAAAATTCTACTTCTACGGCCAGGCATCAGTAAGGCTATTAAGACAAATCATGTCACCTTATGCAGGAGCAGATGCATTTGACATAATGTTACTGTGTCTGTACACATGTTTTAGTGATTAACACATTTTCCTTTGTATTTTACTCAAAAATAGCACACGTACTTCAAGCTGACCACCGATATGTGGCATTTGACCTTATTTTGCCATTACGCATGCCTCAAAATTTAATTCAAATTAGCTTCACTTAGCGTTCACACGGAGCTAATGCAAAGTAATTTAATGCACAGTAAACTAATTTAAATTAAACTAATTCGCATTAAATTCTCCATGTGACTGCTAAGCGAAGCTAAGTCGCAGTAACTTTACGTTTAATTCGCATTAAAATCTCCGTGTAACAGGGCATAAAGGGATGCCACTTCTGTGGTCAAGGGGTGATGCAGTGGTGTAATAGTTTGGGCTATATAGACTACAGACATTGGCTTGAAAAAAGCGAAGAGCTTTGGACACCTAGGCCTAGCTAGTAATGCCGGGTCCTGGGGTTGATTTCTACTTTAGCCATGATCATGATGATAGTTGTAAATAAACTATCACCAAGGTCAAGTGTAGCATGTTTGAAAAATATGATTTACATAATTACAATTAAACTGTAAAAACTTTGTCCTCAGTGAAAGTAAATTTAAATTTTAAACAGATCTAACAGGCAAGAAAATGTGTGCTACAAATTGCTGAATGGAAAAAACGAGGACCTGTAAACACGTTTTGCTTTGTCAACATCCGGTTTTGATTCTCCGGGTTTTTCTGTCGCCTTCTTCATCTCTTGGGCAATGCGAGGACAGAAACAACCAGAACATCTCTAGAGGTCATCTCTGTCCGTGGGAGTGTGGGAGTTCCTTCATAGTTTCATTTTAGACGGACGTTTTCTTATCGCCATGTTGTTTCTATTCTGGTAATTCCGAATGACACCGATGTAAACACTGGAGGAATTCCGAAACGATCAGTATGGATATCTATGGCGGGAAAATTCAATCCATAAAACTTGTCCTTTGTTCCTTTAAATTTTTATTCTCCACAGAGATTCTAGTTAAATAAACAAAGGAGATGGGTGATCTTAATATTTCATGTAACAATTCTTTTGTATAATGCAGAGGTGTGGGGTGCAAGTAATATAAATACTAAAAGATTCCTAACTGCCAAAATTTAGCAGTTGAAGACTGCTTTTAAAATCTACCCTGTAAAAGAATACACCTTAAATTATGTAAATATATTCTCGGCGTTCATAAGAAAAGCACACATTTTGCAGTACTGTCTGAATTGGGAAGGTCCCCCCTGCAATATGATATTGTCGGGTTGTTGATTAAAAGTTGGTATAGATTTGAAAATTTGACCATAGAATTTCCTTTACTTAGTTAAAGATGCATATGAATGTAGTAAAAAGCTTTTTGTGAATGGAAAGAACTCATGGTTTGCATTTATACAGAAATTAAGAAAATAACTGAATATTAAAGATGAAGTTATTTGTTATGGGAAATATAAATTTAAGTCATTTTGTCATAAAATTTTATTAGATTATTATGTGAAGAAATGGTATACAAGTCATAAAAGTTATAATGCTGATGGCAAATTATTCACATATGTGAAACTCAAACAAAATTGGGGTTATGCGAATAATTTATCAGTTGCTAAAAATTTTCATCACAGAAAATCTCTATGTAAATTAAGAATTTCCTGTCACAGATTACAAATTGAAGTGGGAAGATTTACCAATATTCCTCCAGAAGATCGGTTATGTAATAGATGTAATTCTAACACCATAGATGATGAAACTCATTTTTTAATAACATGTAAAAAAAATCTGATCATCAAAGAAAAGAAATATTTATTAATTATTATATTAATTATATTAATTAATCATAAATTTCCACTATTTTCAGATTTAGATGATGAACATAAACTTTATTGGTTACTCAATACAGAAGATAAGGAAACTCTTAATTTTGTGGGAAAATTTATAAATGATTACATGTTATAGTAGTATTAGTCTTTTACACATACATGTATATTTTATGTATTCCTTTTAGACAGGATTATTGTTGAAATGATTTATGTCAATTACTAACTGTATAATTGTTTGCTATTCATTGGCTTGCCTTATCCTTTCCTTATTATTGTAACAATCTCATACTTGTCTGTTATGGGCTCTAAATTAGAAATAAAATGTTCCGTTCTGTAACATTAAAGTAAACTTTACTTAAGATCTCTACAACTTGCACAAATCTCATGAGGATCGAAGTTATTTGCCTATGAAATATTAAAAACACGAAAGAGGACAAAACGAGTCATTTTTTCACACTATAACACTATTTCTCGATATGAGTGGGTCTTCTCTCCATTTTTAAAAAGTTAATCCTCAAAGTTTGCAAGCAAACATACATATTTTGGTTTCCAACATAAGGAGCAAAGACCCACTAAATCTAGACCTAAAAAATAGAATTTTATAACACAACTTTCGTATGTAAATGGTCATATCACAAACAGGACTTATATAGCGTAGTGGTTAGCGTGCTTGTCTAACTCCAGATTCTTATTGCCAGGGTTCGAACCCAATGGTTACATTTTTTTTTATGAAAGAATAAATTTTAACGAAAAATTTTCCTCAGAACTTTTTGTTTATCGTGATTTCATAATTTGATACGATTTTATACATTATTTATATATTATTATTATATTATATTTTTTGCATAATAGATATTTTACCCTCCTTGTTCGCTCATCTTCTCCTCGTAGCCTATTATCGATCTGAGGTACGATCATCGTGGAATAATTCATTTTTAAATATTCATTTATTAATTAAGCTAATATGTATCACATTGGCGGATCCAGAGGGGGTTCCGGGGATTGGACCCCCCCTTTATTTTTGTACACACACATACACACCCTCTCTCTCTCACACACACACACACGGAGAGAGAGAGAGAGAGAGAGAGAGAGAGAGAGAGAGATTGGTTTTTTTCTGTAATATAGAAATATTAATACGTCTAATAATTTGAAAAAAAAAATCTCTGTCCTTTCTGTTCGCTAGATCTGTAGATTTTCGCGTATTTGCTTTCCCCCGTGTACCTTCACAACCCCGGCTAAGGGCTCCGACCACCCACAGTTTACATGCAAGGAAGATTCCGGTGAACTTTAGCTCAACCATTTTTGGACCATCTTTAGAAGCAACTAACTTTTAGAAGTATGCATAAAATATTTTCAATCAATGAAGAGAAAGGTTTAAAATGTTCCCGTAGTATGCAGATGGAGGGGTGGGGTGGGGGGGTTCACTTTTTCTGAGAATAATCCTTTGTTGTAGTTTTAATTAATATTTTCATTTGGAAGCTCCCTCCACATTTGTTGTTGCCGGAAAATACGCAGATTCAAGCATTTGAAAGTAATGTACCGATCGAACAGAAAAGTAACAAGACCAAAAAAAAAAAAGGATTTTTAGAGCGTTGTGCATAGTTTTTTGTTTGTTTGTTTGTTTTTGCTTGTCAACTGTTTTTGGAGGTCCCCCCTTCTTATAAATGTACGATTCTTATGCATGAGTGCTGCATGGGGGCACAAACTTTAATTCTTCTTTGAGTTGTCTCTCTTTTTACATTATTTTTGCCTATGCGGTATTCCTCACCCTCCAATGGGGTAATACATTTTGCTACCACTAGGGATTACACCCCAGTTAACAGCAAGAAAATGGGTCAAGAAATAGAAAACGCATTCTTTTATCATATTAGCATTTGCCCACCCCCTTTGAGTTTGAAAATTTTTAATCAGGCTGCCATTTTCACAAACTATTATTGCCATAAATTTTATTAATATAATTATATATTGACCATTATAGCTTCCTAGTCCACGAAACGCATCCAACCCAACCCCACCATGACTGTATTACTAATGATGTATGTGTATCTTGATTTTTTAGTGAATGCCATGTGTATTTAGTATTGAGTAAAATTTAAATGTAGTTGCTTTAAAAAAGAAGTAACATAGTATAACTCTGTAGGTTAAAGAAAAATATAACAGAAATAGATGCGGGTGTTTGAGATCTCAACTTTGTCCATTTTGATAGTGTTCGAAAGGTTGTTCGGCCCATGTATGATTATCTTGTCTTCGAGGTCATGTAAAGGTCTTTTTATTGTTGAGTGGTAAATCTCATATTGTTCTTAGTTCTAACCCCCCTAGAATGCATATATTATTAAATTGATAGACACATTTCAATAATGCTTTTCACTGGCGGATTTAGAGGGGGCTCAGGGGGCCCGCCCCCACCCCTTTTTGTCCAAAAAAAAGTACACAAGATTTGATAAATCAATATTTTGGTGTGTCTGTGGACCCCTACCCTGACCCCAAACTGGTCGCCCCCCCCCTTTAAGATTTCTGGATTCGCCACTGCTTTTACATCATGCTAAAATCCGGAATTAGAAAGGTCGTGCAATTTTAACTTCGTTTTTTACACTTTATGTTTCGAATTCTATTTCCTGTGATTC
>PRKT01000041.1:1024685-1035330 GCA_003671525.1 Saccostrea glomerata | reverse complement strand
GTGACGAAAGTATGACGTCAAATAAAAAGTCTTGTAGACTAAAAACGCAAACGATAGTTTTGTGGCAAGGATATTGCATAAAAACGTTGTTTGTAATTTTTTTCAAGTAAGTTGTTGCTATGTTCTAGCCTCCTGGTTGCTATGCACCGCAAAGGATTACTGGGATATTAGAATTTTTTCACGCGGTCAGATAAAAATTTCTTGGAACAATGTGCAGATTTCAACCCGAATTTCCTCCGTTCGTACACGTTAGTCTATTGAGCTCGCTATGCGAGCGGCGCTTCGCGCCGCCTCGCTGCGCTCGCTACTATCTAGGTAAGAATGAAGTATTGATGCCAACGAAGAAGTTGTTCCTTGGCCTTGGGCATAATATCAGTATTGAAACATTTAATGATTGTACATGTAGTAAACAAATTTGGAGTTTTTTTTATTATTTCAGCCTTTGACCAAGGAAAATAGTTATTGAAGACATTTTGATGCTTAGGAAATGCCTAGACTTGAGTGTTTTATGGAGAGTACTGCAACAAGGGTCTCCAGTTCGAAATTTGGTCCAATCCACAGGTCCTTGGGTCGTTGTTTATAATATATTTACATTTCCAATGTCTTTGTCCGAGATAAAATTACCAATTGTAAATGTAATTGATTTCCTCATGAATGTTTTGGCGCAGTTCCATAAAAAAAACCACGTGCAAGGCGGAACAACACCTAGAGAGAAGCAGGCTTGGAGCCCGTGGATTGGCGGAATCAAAGCATGTAAATATAAGGAATAACTGTCAGATTTTTCGAATTCATGAAGATGATCAATGGATTGGCTTGTGTGATAATTTTATGCATAAACGCCTTCGGCTTATCACACAAGCCAATCCATTGATCACTTCATGAATTCGAAAAATAAGACAGTTATTCCTTAAATGAATATGTATGAACCCTATTGATATGTACTTTTTATTACATATCAATAGGGTTCATACATATCCATTGCATTTTGAAAATTTCTCACTGGGTTCCTGTGTTTTAACCATGGGGAGACATATGCAACGGAAGTGTGTGGTGGGTGTTGGAAGGGGGCTGGGTGGGGGGGGGGGGTCTTACATAAGGAAGGAAACAAGGCTTGATTGCAAGACTGGTCACATAATACCTGAATAGTGATTTGGGCCAGGGTTCGAATCCTGTTCTGATCTCTCACATTCTAGTCCTGTGGGAGTGGCACATTGACAGTTCCTATATGTTATTAGAATGTCATGAAAATATGATCAAATGACAAATTATTATTACTTAATAGATATTTTTTACCTACAATATGTACAAACTGATGGAACCACTGTCTTGACAGAGGCTTCATATTCGTGATCAAAATTTTTTTGTAATGAATGAACAATTCCTGCCAACTCAGTCCACCCTTACTTCCCTTTATAAGAGTATGGTACTTGAGTTTTGTTAAAATATTTTTGTGTTTTGGGGTGTTGTAATCCAGAGATAGTCCAAACATATTCTTTGTGGATTAAAAAAGAAGAGAAATTAATCTATTCCAAAAGAGAAATTATGGAACAGAATAGTTCTTCAATTTAAATTTATTCACTTGAAATGCAGAAGTTTTATTCCTTTTTTGATAAAAAGAATTTTTAAAAAATGAACAAAATAAAGTGAAGCATTAATAACTATGATAAAGCATTACTGTGCTGGACTCTTTAGCGTTTGATCTGTGTTCTTCTGTTTACTGTAGAAGCATGGCTGAACATCAAAGTCTTGTCCCAGACAGGGAGCTTAAGAAGACAGTATGGCCGATGTAGCGGATCAGTGGATTAGATAATTAAAGTCAGTTTTAAGGCAATTAACACATTGTTACAGCTATTATTTACCATATCAGTTTCTCATATTTTCCCTGTGATTCTTTGCTGTTTTCATATTTATCAATGGAATGAAACTGTAGACCACTCTGTTGACAAGTTAATTAAGATGCACTACCCATTTCAATATTTCTTTTCCATAGTCACTATGTTCTTTATATTCAGAGGTCTGGACATTTGATGACAGCTCATATATGGCAGTTACTCGTAATACATGCTCAACTTTTGAATTGCCTTATTATGTTATTGGATTCCCTATCAGTCTGTCTGTTAGGTTTCTTCATGCCCAAGTCTTGCAGAACTTTACACAACTATAGGGTAAATACCATGTGAGTGGACACATGCTGGGAGTTTCAGATCTGAGAACGGCTTTTGATGTGACCGAACAGTACAATATATTAAAGTCTGTCAACTTATTACTTAAAGCTGAACACTACTCCTAAATACTACAGTAAATAGGCATACGCCATTTTCGATATCATTATGTATGATACATCAACACCAGGGTATACTCTTCAGATTCATCACACCTGACTGCTTTATTGGGTATCGGCATGGAATGGCGACCTGTGTTCATGCTGGTTATCTTGCATTACCTTTGTTTACATTATATTGCAGTTACATATATCTGTGTTTGTTTGTATACTGCACTGACCTGTACAATTATAATTGTAAGTTTCTTACTTTCCTGCATTAGACAAAGTATCACGTTACTACTGTAAATCAGGTTTTATTTGCGAGAAATTTATTCTCGCGTAATTACACGAGACAATGAGGTCGCAAAAATTTCATTCTCGCATTTAAAAGTATTCCGTATGATTATACAGAAGAAAAACAAAAATCAGTGAAAATTATGTCTTGCTTATAAAGAGTCAATGACTACCTCGCGAAAATAAGGTGTCGAGAAAATTTAGTGATCTACAGTATTCTCGCTACAGAGTGCTGTATAGCATAAGTCCATATACACCGGTGTTGACTGATTACACTGAACTATGACAAAGTCCTGCCCTTTATATAGGGGTCTGCAGGTACAGTGATTCTCAGAACAAAATTGGCGGACACATTCCTTTTACGAATCGTGTTCAGATTTAATTATGTTTTATAATGATCTTTGACAACATAGATTTTTTTCACATTTGGAGATTAATACTACTTACTAAAACAGTAATTTACAGGTACAACTGAAGTTTGTCTGTTGTGTATAATATCTTTTTCATTATTTATTTTCAAGAACTGAATTAAAACAGACCTTATTAAAAATTTGAATTGTCCTGTCAATATTTGTTATAAACGTATATGTTTGATCTTGTAGTACATGTACAGGCTGTATGTAATACACATCATTGTACAGGTTTTTCTTGGGATAATTGTGAAGGCATATGAATACACAAATATTTACTGTTTACCCTTTGTGTTACCTTTCTTCATAAGGTTGTTTATATACTTATAATAAAGTGGAGATCTGATTACAATATGATAAGGCCAAATACAGCAAGGAGAGATCAAAGGATACAACTGTTTTTTGTAAGAAGTGCACTTTTCTTGTTGTTTATTTGGATTTGGACTGTTTTAGTAGCCTTGTTAGATAATATATGACAACAACTCCACATTGTGAAATAAAGAGAGCAAAAAAACTATTAGTTTTGTAGTAGGACACTTCTAATAACCACATGATAGGGTCATCGTAATTCAATCGCTTTGTCATACCTCAGACAAAGTCTTTGATTTTGATTATCTCTGAATGTACGTACATACAAAAGTGTTATCTAAATTTAGTCATCGGTTTTGGCAGGAGGTTTATGTGATCATTCACCCAGAAAGCACCTTCGATGATCAGAAGGGGGTATCGTAAATGACTTCCCAATCCAATGTACTCTACAGGTACAAATCCTTTCTTAATCATATGTAAACATTTGCTCCCTTTGCCATGTTTTTATGGTTTAATGTTCTTTAATTATAGTGCTAGAATAGGTGGCCCTTTTGTCTTCTGGTCGCAGTGTGTATATTTTCAAACTCACTGTGGATACACACTTCACAATTTCTAAGTAATTGGAAGTGTATACGGCATATAATGTTTAAAAAGACGAGAGATTTTAGGGTAATTGATTAATCCTTTCATGTTTTAAGATGTGGTAGTAGACCCTCTTTAAGGTTCCCTGGAAGTGAATTTCTAATTGGTTTATGCTTCAGATATAAATGATGATCAGAGTCAAGGTGCACTGAGATTAATTAGTTTGTTTTGTAATTCAATGTGATTCTCCTAATTAGGTCTAATGATGTCATACTTAGAACAAATAGATCATTAACAGAGCACCCATGGCCTGATTCCATGTCATTTTACAAAGAACTGGAAGACACCATTGTGGAGATTGAAGCAGGCCTTTTAAGTTTGTGATTGATGAGATTTTAGGCCCTGATATTGTTTATATTGGACTGCAGTGTTCTAATTAAAGACAAAAACATTAGGTAGAAATCTATCAGATGCAGACTGTTAGACCACATAGAATACACTGCCTTCTTTGACTGTTTCATGGTCAGTGCTCAGAAGACAGGAAGGGAAAAAACTATCCAAGTTTCACAAAAAATTTTATACAAATATTATTGTTAGAATATTTTTCTCTTTTCAAATGTGTTAGATGTATTCAATTGCAATTAAGTTACAGGCATTCTTTTATTATCTGTAATATTGACAAAGAAGTCTATATTTATCAAGGGAATATGTATACACTGGTATTTGTTAAAGGCTTTAAAGCAACAAAAAAGTGCATGCACTTTTATTGTAACGCTGTCTGCAGCTGTGTTTTGTATCAGATTTATAATGCTCTTTTTAAGAGGGTTTATATATTAAAATATATTA
Source organism: Saccostrea glomerata (assembly GCA_003671525.1). NCBI lineage: Eukaryota > Metazoa > Mollusca > Bivalvia > Ostreida > Ostreidae > Saccostrea > Saccostrea glomerata. The sequence continues at coordinate 1,030,626 of PRKT01000041.1, read as the reverse complement.
AGAAAAAGGACAAGAAAACTAGTATTAAAAGTTCCCCTCATTTTATAAATATATTTATTTTTTCCATTTTAGTTACTTTAGGATAAACATGATGCAAAAGAAAGTGATGGTCATATGAAAAGGCCATATTTGGTAATTTCCCACAGGATCTGCACACATTGGGTCAGATCCCACAATTGCAGAATGACGAAGCAGTTTTAATGAACAGAAAATGATTATGTGTAACCTAGCTGTTAAAAACCATGACTGAACATTTTTTCAATTTGCAAAATTCTTTAAATTAAAAAAAATCATATTTAATATGCTTTAAAATTTTTATCTCTTTTATTCCAGAAGAGGCTTCCTGTTGCCATAAATGGAGAGAAAAAAACTTGTTGAAAATTTTGACCCGAAAACAATGTGAGTAAGTACGTATAGACATGATAAGAGATTTGAAAGCTTTACTGGTATCTCTTTTTATGCTGAATGTCTCCTGAATGGCCACTTGTGGAGGAAAAAAGGATTTTACAAAAGATAGAAAATCAGATTTACCACACCTTTCATAAAAATCTTTGAGGTACAGTGTATAGTGTACCTGGTAAGGAGATTCTTTTCACCACAATCTGTTTTAAGAATTTTTTTTGTATTTTTACATTTGTATGTTGTTGTTTTGATCAACAATTTTTAAGTGTCATCAGTAGATTTACATTGTAATAGAATTACATTGAAGTACATGTACCATTGAAAAAGCATCTTATGATTTAAAAAAAAAATTGCCAAAAATTGATTCATAATACATGTAGCAGAAAACAATGAATCTTGAAGTACATGTGCACTGATTGCAACTACCATTTAGTTTTAAAGATAATTTCATTTTTTAGGGTTATAACAATTAACTACCATATTATCCTTTTACAGACTTTGTGTCTTTGTAATTATGGTCTGAAACACTTGCTCTTATTTTCTAATTGAACATGATTTCAAAATTAAAATCTGAACTGACCACCTGGGTGTGTAACCTTCTATTACTGTATGTAATTACTCTCTTGCATGATATCAGTTCATAAAGGTCCTCCGTTTTGATAATTTCTCATCAGCCAATCCAACTTTGGTTCCTTTTAATGCCTCAAACATAGGTAAATCTTTTCAACAAAATATAATTGGCTCACTTTAAGTCTTGAAAGTTTTTCATGTTTTTTTGTAATCTCAATCTCAATTTTACTTGTGATTGTATTCCCTTATTCAAATTTTCAAGAAACTTTAGAGACACCATCAAATCATTTGATTAAATTAAGTTAACAATAAGCAGAGGTCAAGGAAGGTCTCCTTAGAGTTAAGTATAAAGGAGAGTTTCTGTACGTAGGCCCCTGACAGATCGTGCTCTATGGAGGACTCCTAATAAACTGGTAGGATGATAAAGTGATTTTGACACACTTGTTCTTAGGTACAAACAAAAACTACCCCACAATTTGGGTTCAGTATTGTCCCAATGCAGACGTAAAGGTGGCGTGTTTCACTGCCAGTTGTCGACAGAATTCTAGGGGACACATTGTACCCAAGTTCTGGACTAACACCTATTTTACACACTTGTATTAGGTTCACTGACTCACTTTGGAGGTTCGCTTGTGCCGAGAAGGTTGTATTCCCCACCACATTCATGTCTGACAAATTTATCATGATTTGTCATCAGTTTGAAAACCGATTCCTCCACTCATGACAAAACAGTATTGGCCAATATTTATGTCAACATTGAAGGGTATTTTTTTTTCTTATTTAAAAAAAAGTTAGTTTTGTATAAGAAATGATAGAGGAGTCCTGCCTTGTCTTAGGAGGGTAAAAATGGAGGGAAGTATCAGCAGGGTTTTCCCCATAAACTAGCTCATTGTCCTTCCAAACAATCTCTATAAACTCCAGAATATTTGAAATCCTTAATGGTTGGCACTTCTGATGAGTCGTAGATACATTAGGAAATTATTCAAGAGATTTCCATTAATCACTATTTGCTAGGAATGTTTTGACGGCTTGAACAAGAGCTTGCCTCTGTGTATTTCTGTGCAATACATCTAAACAAACCATTAACATTGCATAGAATGTCATGCTAAGGTAAACACAATGAAAACACATTATATATCAGTAACTGCTCACTGCTAATTTGAATAATGACTTTTACAGAAACATAACCGTTCACTGTTTTGGCAGAGTTGTATTATGTTTATGTGAAATCTATTGACAAATCACAGATTTAAAATTTTCTTCTTCTCAGACTGAGTGATGGCAAGGCATCAGATGATTTGGTCTGTCCTCTTCAACCCTTTGTCACCATGCCACGGTTTTATCAATAATTCAGGAAAGTCTCCGCAGGCTTTCGTTGAGGAAACACTCCTCTCTGAGACTTGCCTGTATGAGAAGAGAGCAATCCCTTGGTGCAGCTTCCTTCACAGATCAATAAATTAGATCTCATGATCCCCCCCCCCCCCTTCCAAGTTCAAGATCATTTTATTCACCCAAACCAAGATTGGTACATGGGGTTCAAATAACATATATACAACATGTATGTATTTATTAAGTGCATTTTGCAGGTAAGTAATTGTCCATTCAAAAGAAACCAGCAGTAGAAGTACATTTAAATGCAATTTAATATTTGAAATAATAAAAAAAATCCCAAGACAAAAGTGAAAGCCTAGCCAGAATGATAAATCATCCAATTTTTTCACTCACATTATGTTTTATTTTCTATCATTAAAATTTTAATTTGTGACCCAGTGCAAACATTTGCATGATAGACATGTCTACTAGATAAACTGCACATCAAAATGAGTTTTTGGTATATATGAGGGCTAAAAGCCCACAGCAGCCATCATCCATTGTGGTCATTAAAGCACCTGCTATAAAACGTAAGTACAGAATGGATTATATTATCTAGAAGTCTGCACATTAAGGACTTGCAGATCACAAGACGCAACCACCTGGCCTTGATGATAAACGTGTATTTTTCTTGAAGTGAAAGTCTGGAAGTGAAATTCATCATTCTGATGTTTGTTTAAATTACACAATAGATTTATTCAAAAACATCAGCTTTCAAGGATCAAGTGTCTCCAAACAAGACATGTTTAATTAATGTAAACACTTGTGCAAATAGTGCAGTTTTATGTTAATTATACAAGGTTGTTATTTGATGTACGGTACCTCTTATGTTGAACTGTCAAATACAAAGATTTTTTTCTGCTTAATTGAGATTGTTTAATCAGAAGAAAATTGTTCAATCATTTTCTTCTGATCAACACTCAAGAGGGGACTTCGAAGTTTTTTTTTTCTTTTGAAGCACCAACCTATCATTTAAAAGCCAACTTGCTTTTCATCAAAAATCACTCAGGTCAATAATATAAACAAGATACCCAGTGCAAAGTATACTGTATAGTCACATGAATGGCAGCAGTCATTGCATTTTTAAACAAAAAAGTGAAAACTAAGTTTATGCTTATCTGTGTTGGTTCTTAGCTCACCGTATGGCTCAATGAACTCAAGATGAGCTTAAACTTCTGTTGAATCACATATTTTTGTGGGGTCTAATTTTCAAGGTTTGAGGAAAAAAATTAATTTGTGGGGTCTTGATTTCATACTTTGAGAATGTTTAGTAGTAATGTATATGAAATTTTAAACTTCATGGTGGTCATAAATCCGTGTGTCTGTCCATGCATCGAAAACAACAAAAATTAAACCCCCACGAAAATATTAAAGTGATTTCACAGTATACCCCTTAGCATAGGCATCAGTGTTAGCATTACTATTTGTGTCAGCATTAGCATTAGTGTCCAGTTAAAGTCATAAAGAAGTCCATTCCAAAGTAACTATAAAACCTACTTAGACCAAACTGGCATACATGAACCATAACAGAAATGCTTCAGATGCTGGATATGACCTACATTTTCCAAATAAATGACCAGGCAGTTCCATTCCCAAGTAACTATAAGACCTATCAGAACCAAACTTGAATAGATGATGCATCCAGGGATGGACACTACCATATTTGCTTCGGATGCTGGGTCTGACCTATATTTTCCAGATAAGTGACCAGGTCAATGTTTTGGAGCAGATCCATTCCAAAGTAACTATAAGCCCTACCTGGGTCAAACTTGCATGGATGATTCATCTAGGGATGGACACTACCAGACTTGCTTCAGATGCTGGATTTGACATACTTTTTCCAGATGAGTGACCAGGTTTATGTTTTTGGAGCAGGTCAATTCCCAAGTAACTATAAGCCCTGTGTGGACCAACCTTGCATGAATGATACATCCAGGGATGGACACTACCATACTTGCTTCAGAGGGAAAAAATACCTTTGTATTTTTGCTTGGAGTGTCTAGCACAGATGGGACAAAAATGAATAGCTTATATGAATCTATCACATTGTTCTGAAAAACTTGAGAATACATGAACACACATGAAGTTTTCATGGAAAATTAAACTTAGATACTCACTGGCAGTTTAAATTTTGGTCCAAATGACTTAATTTTTGTAAAGAGGTGTGTCAAGATGAACTCTTAATATTCATGTAGTGAATATATATGTTGTGGCTATTGAAAGGTTTCGGTAAACATGAAATTTTAAGATATCTGAAATCAGTTTCCTTGATGAAATTAAAGTTATCGTAACAAATAGCTCTGTGTTCTCTTATCTAGAAGAACTTTTAATAAATTTGTTGATATTCTGAAGCACTAACTCAAGCTTTATCTTTCCTCATTTTCTTCCTCCCTTTCACTTTGACATTTTCTGAAGTGCAGAAATTTTTGATCTTAAAATCAAGTGTAAGAGATTGATTGATATTCTAGTCAACCAAAATCTGCTGTCACTTTATTTACAAAGTACAGGGTATCACTTTAATGCAACTGAAATTTGTTGTCATTGCATTTACGAAGATAAAAAAGGGGGGTTGAATTTAAAGTTCTTTAGAAGTGTCTCATATTCCATCATTTGTAAAGCTTATATTTTTTCCAGGTGGATGTTTTCAAGCATTGGTAGCTAGCATCTGTTTTAAGTTGGTAAATGTCATCACCTCTGACACCAGATGTCATGAACTGGGAGGAAAGGTCAGGTGCTACGACCCTGTGACCTGTATCTTTGATAGCAGAGTATGGTAAAGTGATCATAGATAGGAACCAAACCAGGATGCACACCTGCAAGCAGGAAAAAGAAATCTACACCCTTAAACATGCAGATTATTCATAGGTAATGGAGTACAATTTGATTTGATTTTTTGTGAATTATACTTTACCAAATAATATATATTGGTAAATTATGTTTATGCATCACTATTCAGAGATGTGTCCAAAATGAATACTCTGTTGTAAATTGAAATTTTGGACGTGAATCCCCATTTAATAAGTTTCCCCTAGATAAAACATAGAAACAAGGGTAGACAGACTACTCGGCCCAACGACACCTCGGCCCGTGCTGGTTGACACCTCGGCCCTGACAGGTCGGCTCAAAATCATTGACACCTCGGCCCACACCAAAGACTGCTCGGCTCATTAGGAATAAAATTAAATTTAGTTTGTTTAATTAGTTTTTTTGTTGTTGTTGTATTTTCCCTGTCATGGTAATGTAAATGTATACTATGTATTTTTAATCACTATACGATAGTATACGTTTACTATAAATATACGATAATTTCAGTATTTTCTAACAAACCACAGCACAACATCAAATTACAATCCGTTGATTGGGAGGTAACAGTTCTATTTATTTATTGACTTTGTTGTTTATTACAATACAACATAATACATTATTAATATATTTGTTAGCCATTTTAAAGAAAAAATACGCATATTTTAATGTTTAATTTTAAAAACTCATATTTTTTTCAAATCAATTCAATAATATCAACAATGGTTTCTTAATTAAAGGAACTTTTCATTAACATTAACTCCCAATTGTGGCTTCTCATAATTAACTCCTCATA
>PRKT01000041.1:1007041-1019369 GCA_003671525.1 Saccostrea glomerata | reverse complement strand
CCCCCCCCCCCCCCCAAATCAACTTTTCTGTTCAGTTAATTAACTGGAGATGATAACATAATTTTCACAGTTGTAAAAATCAGGTTTTAAAGTGGTGTCCATTACCATCGGCAGCCATCTTATTAAGTCTGTTTTGCAAAAGGCATTGATACGAGGGTGATAAGTTATTTTTATATATATCAAACACTATATGAACAGGGTAAAGCATATTTCTAATTTGGTCTTAATTTGAATGTGTATTATGGAACTGTGTTAGACAGAAAGAGAAAGGGGGTTAATCTCCACAGAAGCATTGTCACCTATCATCCCATAAAATCTGTTTTTAAAGCTAAAATTCACCAAGTTTAAAAGAATTTATACATTGTATGAAGGTAACAAATCAGATAAATATGTAAATGAAACATTAACTGTAAAGTTGTGTGATGAAGAGAAAATGCTACCAAAATTTGTCCTTTTGTTTTTTAAAAGGTAAGGAGTTCAAGGTCACTTAATGTTAAATCCGATTGACATTTATTACTGCATGAATGTCAAATTAGATAAAGTATTTGTATGTGAGGAAACTTTAGATAAGTCAAACAAAAAAAATATTAAAATTTGTATGCTTAGATCAAGTACAAGTATTTGTATGTGAGGAAACTTTAGATAAGTCAAACAAAAAAAATATTAAAATTTGTATGCTTAGATCAAGTACATGCACATTTTATTTTTAATGCATATTTGAGAGAAAAAAATCTGTGTAAATGTAATTTGTCCAGAAGCTAACAGAGATCAAATTAATGATAACTATTCTATCTTACATTTTTTTCTGAAAGAACCCTAATGATCCCGAGATGTGTATATAGTTATGCATCATATACAGTTTATCTCCCCTGAAAATTCCAAGATAGGAGCTAAGAAACCCATAGGGCAAACACACGTGATTTATAGACAGCAGGCTCAGTTTTTATCACTTTATAACTAAATTACAAGGCTGATTATCTAGCCCTGATAAGTGCATATCTCTGAAGAGATGTCTATAGGCTCTGCATGCCCCAGGGAGGGAACATCTTTTGTTGCATATTATCTAATTGTTCATTAGTTTAAGCATGTTTTTGTGACCTGGGACATTTTAACAAGGTTGCTTCATTGTAGGGTGTTAAGAGGTGTAATGTTAAATGGTAGAACAACAAGGTTTCAACCATAGGAATTTCTTTTTCATCTACTATATGAAATAATTAGATTGATGGAAATTAATTAAAACTGTACTTTGATGTGCCTTTTATGCATTGTTGATAAATGTGGTTTTTGTGTTATATGATACAATGTGCACTGACACAAAAGATGCAGCAGACTTTGTATTACCTGTGTTTACCTGTAGGACAATTTGAGTTATTAAAATACAATATAAATAAAGAAAAAGGAGAGATAAAGGTGACCTGGATTTTAAAATTTATTTATGAAGCTGTATTTATGGCACTAGATCTTTAGTATTAATGACATAAAGTCACACATTTGCATGTTGTTCCTCTCAGTCGGAGAAAGTCTTAACAAAAACATAATAACGTACGTATAGCCATTTAATCAAACTATTACGTATTACATCACTGCTGCCAGGTTTTAATTAACCACTTGCTGACAAGTACAGAGAAGACGTATATATATATTTCAAAAGCCAGAGGAGGGGTTTTATTTTGATTGTAGGGTCAGTTTTTTATGCACCAGAGCTCAATGCTGGGGTAATGAGTGCATGCATGGCCCTTGATGCATGCTCAGATGAGAACAGACAGTAACCAGATATGTTGTTTTGATAGCTAGTAATATGTACACCCTGATCAAAAAGATAAATTACTTGTATCAAGATTTCAGGTTGTACCTGAGTATAGATTCTGACTCAATTGCCTTAGATTAAATTAGTAAAATTTATATGATTTTGAATTTGAATTGCTTCATTAGAGATTTTGAAACCTTGACTCTTCTAATCCAAAATAGATTATCTATAAAATTTAATTCAATTATTTGAGCATAAATTACAGTGCCCTACAACCTGTCATATAAAAGTCTGGTGTAGATTTCCAGATCATTAGCCCTTCTCTTTCTTGTGTGTCATGGCCCCCATGTAGAACCATGAACTATGAAAAATGATTAGGGTTTCTTGACAGGAACTTTCAATTGTGGAGTCCATTTTACTGGGTTGAAATTTGCATGAGAATACCCATACAATAAGTATTGTATTTAAAAACTCATTTTGAATGTTGTCAGAATACATTAAAAAATGAAAGGGCAGAATCGATTTGAAGGGAAAGGGGGGTCAATTAGTTTTTTAGCTCACCTGAGTTGAATGCTCAAGTGAGCTTTTCTGATCATTGGATGCCCGGCATCCATCCATCTATCTAGCTTTCCATCAACCTGTAAACTTTGTTTCATTGTACCAGTCAAGGTTTCAGATGCTGCAATTAGAGCTAACAAGAATAGATATGGGTTACCCCATATCCAAAGATATTCGACTTTTAGATTTAATATGTTTAACAGTGTTTATATAATGACGTTAATAAAAAAAACTGCACTGTCTAATTATGGAACTGTTGTAAATTTCGTGAGTCCATAGCATTACGGTCACCCAGTCTCCCAACAAACAGTACACATAGGCCTACATGTACCTGTGTCCGCAAGACCAACATTAGCCTTGGTCTACACACGTGCGATGGAGCTGTCAAACGCATCCAGCGAGCTCGGAGAAACACGTTTTGTTTTGCCGAGAAGTTACGATGGCAGACAAAACTTTTCTTTTCTTAATTAGATCATATGAATACGAATTCTGATTAATAAAAATTATACAATCCCTGTTGAACTATATATAGTTTGTTCTAACATTTGCATCTGCAACAACTTGTGTTTAAAATGGCCGGGTTAGGAAAATCAGGACCGGGTCGGAAAATTCTAAACTGAAAACCTTTTTTGTTTTGAAAATTACTGAAATATACTAATGTATTCGTCGCAGAAATTACTTACATTATTCAAGTTCTATATAAAATGGTATGCTGAACTTCAACACGAACCCGAATCTCCAACCCAGTTCTCGTTTTGCCACACATACCCTACAGTTTACAAAGAGTACACACGAGCAGAATCCGGCCAGGGATTGAAAATTCCGTCATTTAATAATACACACACACAGAATGATTAATTTTTTCTTTAAGAAGAAATTGTATGATAATTAACGGACTATAAACATGTACTTAATACAATTGTTGATATAGTATTATCAATTCATCGGTGAAAAGATATGAATCGAAGAATGACCTAAATATTCTCTGTTATCAAACATGTAAAAAAAAAAAGGCTGAGGAGGGAGCGAGCGTAGGAATATTGATATTTTTTATTTGCATTTCGGGGGGAAAGTGACTTTCTAATAATATTTTGACGTTATTTTTGATTTCTTTAACGTATGACATACACAACTTTACTCTTATCATGAACAATAATGTTGTATCTACTTATCATGATGGAACTATTTTGGTCGGACCAATTTGTGTGAGCTGCCGCTGAATACAGTAATATATCTTGCATAAATAGTATGCACTGATCGAATATATTAAAAATGTTTGGAGCAGGTTCATTGAAGTTTTAGGAGGAGGTCTCATTTCCAAGTAACTATAAAAAGCATATTGACCAGACTTTCATGCCAATTCATGGATGATACCTCTAAGGATGCACACTACATGCTTTAGATCCTGGATCTGACCTATAATTTACAGATGAGTGACTAGGTTAAAGTTTTTGGAGCAGATCTCATTTTAAGCCCTATTTTATCCATGGATGATACATCAAAAGATGCACATTCTATTGAACTTGCTTTAGATGCTAGATCTGAACTACATTTTCGGGATAAGTCACCAGGTTAAAGGCTTTTGGAGCAGGTCTATTTCCAAGGAACTGTAAGGCTTATATTGATCAAACTTGCAAGGATGATATATCTAAGGATGCACACTATTGGACTTGCTTTGGATGTTAAGTGTGGCCTAACTTTTCCAGATGAATGAGCAGGGTTTTGGAGCAGGTCCTTCACCAAGAATCTTCATGTATAAGGCTTATCTGAACCAGACTTACATGGATGATGCATCAAGGTATGAAAACTCTCAAACCTGTTTGAGATGAAGGTTTTGACTTCCATTTTCTGGTTATAGAGACTTTACTTTAAGTTTTTAGACAAGTTCAATCTAAAGTCACTGCAGGCCCTATTAGATCAAAATTACATAAATGTTGCACACTAGTAAAATATTAGTTTAATGTGGGATTTTGCCATACTGAAAGACATCTAAGGTGAACCCTGTAATCTCTGATTACTTATGTTTGTTCAAGTCATTGCTCTTGTGTATAGGGTTGGGCCGAAAAAGGCAATAAAAAATACAGAAAAATACATGTATTTAGGTTGAAAATCTGATCCAGAACAACAAAGCCAAAATGATTCAGGTGAGCACTGTGGCTCATTGGCCTCTTTTTAATTTTTCAGAAATGAAATATCGGATAAAAAGGCATTAAAAAAGGGCTCTTTCGTTTATATTCCTGCAAGGCTAGAGCTTTTAGTTCAAATATCTACTAAGAAAACTTCATATTTGCCCATCTAAATCTCAAGAATTCACAAGCTAGCAGGATCTTATAAATGAAAAATGCTTCACAGAAACTTTAATTCATTTTTTTCCTTCAGATCATTTTAAGTTTGAGCCAAAAGAGATCTCAATTCAACTTTATACTTTTTCTTTAAGGAAAGCTTTGTTTATTTTTTTATACTTATAGTAATGGACTAGATTTAAAAAGTGAAATCAACAAATAAGCATTGAATCTTCTACTGGTTTCATATATCTGTTCCATTATATTTCTGTATAGTGTTTTCTGAAGTGCGATTTAAGAAGACATGTTTTGGTACCACTTGAGCACAACCACCAACTTGGCAGAGCACTTTGCAAAAATCTCCACCGAACAAGTGGACATTTTAACGAGTGCCGTGACCTCAATGTGTCTCCTAGTCCGACCAAGTCTGTGTGGACGCCAGCTATCTTCCCTCGCCTGACACCTTCGCAGGTGCTCTTATTTGTGTTTGATGTTTACTACGTACATACAGTTGGGGGCCCCAGGGGTTTGTTTGTATTGATGACCTACATAACATTATTCCATCAATTAAAAATGAACACCTGATGTATTGATATATTTCAATAAAAATTTGTATGACTGGGAAGATATTGAGTGGTTCTGCAAATAAAGCTTTAAAATTATTTACTACGTAATGAGTTCTACAATACTTCTACAAACTGTAGTATATCAATATATCGCATAAAGTTGTAATTAAATTAACAGCCTTGCAATATGCCAATATTCTGCCAAAAGCACACGCTAATATACATTTATGATGAAATTAAGGTTAGTCTTAATCATATCAGAGATAATTAACAGAAAAGTAATGCCATTTTGGTACATATAAGCATATAATGAAATAGTCGGACATGATGTATTTGCGGGTTTACATGTACTGATATTCCTCCTATTATGGTCAGGTTACTGGAATAAGATGTATGTCAGGCAGGTATCGCTTTCTGTTTGGGGGTAAATTTATCATCCAGTTGACATGAGAGGTATACCCCTGCTTCCTATAACAGATGTGTAGCGTGATACATTACATTTCTTTACAGAAGTCTGATGCCACTGTCCCTGATGGTTATATAGTGATATTTTGTTTCTTTTAGTCATGCAGTGTAAGAAAAATTAGATGTTGTCAAACTAAAGTACAAATGTTTATACTACAAAAGAGACAACGGCAAAAGCCTTTAATCATAACAATGTATGCCATCATTAAATGCAATATATATACATCGTGTATTATTGTTGTTTGCCACATATAGTATTTTGTTAATATACTTTCTTTTAGTGATTGTAGCATTTTTTTTTTTTACGATATTATTGTAAATTTCACTGATCATATCAATGTTGAAATTGCTATTGTAGAAGTACATGTTTATATTTACCTTAAATAAAATGGAAAAACATTAATATTTGCATTAATTTGTTTCTTATTTCATGCCTGAACAAGAGACATAGAGTTTACCTCTTCTGTCATTTAACATTTCAGTTCCACTAAACTCACGAGAGAGAAGAGTTGGAGTGGAGGTCAGACCAATGACATATGAGGGACTGTTGCCCTTTGAACCAAAATGGCAGCCCAATCCATCTGTTGTATGGGCTAACTGGATGTGCAATCCGATCTGGATTGGACTCACCATCTGCTACCCTGTAGTTTCTATACAGAGTTTTCAGTGCACAATGTGAAAAAAATTAAGTCTGTCAATATTCCAATGAACATTACATTTTGTTTGAAGGTTGACCTTTTATGGCCATTGGTCATTACACTCTTTGGACATCAGACAGATGACTGCATTTAAAATATAAGTGTCTACTGTCTGTTGTGCCAGGTCTAAATCAAGTGGTTTCTTTTCAGACTACTTGCCATGGAGAAATCTCTTTTTCTGTGGCTTGCTGACACCATTGTAGTTTTCTTTCAGTTTTACTGCTTCATTAAATACCTTCAGCCTTGACACTTGTTGATCATAGAAAAAAAGGGTAACTCTACAAACTATTACAGTAAATCATAATAGTTTAACCCCCTTCTGTAAAGAGTTTTATTGTTTGTTTATTTTGCAAAAATTCATATTAAGCTTTTTTCATTTTCTTATTATAAAAGTGCATGGAAATTTTTTTCTTGATTTTTTTTGTGGATGTAATCTAAGGGAGATTTGCAGTCCTGGTTTTTGACCAAGACTGGATTGGAGCTTGACATGTAATATTGAATCAGTAATAGGCCATTCTTAGGATGTGTATTGAATAGAAAGAATCCCCATTATCAGTATGGGTGATGAATAGAAGAAAAGAAATGTGAATGACATGTATGCTATGTTTTTTAATCCCCATGGGCTTTCAGTTTTGGTTGAAGTAACTGATGTGTAATCGTTACAAAGCAATATTTTAAGTATGACACCTGATATAAAATTACTTAGTTTTAAAACATTATTCAACAAATTTTATCAAGATTAATTATTTTATATGTATGTACTTCCTATTTCAATATTCAAACATCTTTCAAAAGAGAGATTTATTTTCATAAATAACCCAATCAATCCTTCCCAAAATAGAAAGATTAATTTTTGATTATTTGTACGATGAAGGGCTGCTTTGTACCTGTCCAGTAAGTTTTGGAATGACCGCTGTGTTTTAAATAATCTGTCATTCTAGGCTGCTTTATACCAGTGTCCTTGTCTCTATTGTAAATTTAAAAGACGATTTAAAAATCTGATGCCCAGGTTAAAGCTCGGGCTACATGCTTAAGTAGTCCGGTGCCACTTCTGTAAAAGGCTTAAGTGGAATAGAAATCTTAATTCTGCGTGTCAAGGTAAATGCATTGTGGGATATGCGACGCTTTGCATGGCTTGGTGTTTCCCTCCAAATGTTTACTATACAGTTTTACTACAGTGTTTACTTTTGTTAATCTAGTTTTCCCTCTGGATCCTCCTGCGGCTAATCTTGATTTGCAACCTTCCAATGCTATCGGCAAACTAAAAATACAAACTTTGATGAAGATTTAAAAGTAATATAAAAGGTGAGTCGATTTGCATATCTTATAAATATTAAGAAGGTTTTCTTTGCAGTGGGTCCTTGGATCCAAATATAAAGTTGAGAATGTGTAGCTACCTGCGTTAAGCTGGTTTGACAAATCTTTTTTTTTTCTTGCACAAGTTTCTACCTGGACACAGGTGTGTGGGTCAATAGAGGAAGCACCTGGTTTATTGAACTCAGTTCAATTTGAAATTGAATATTTGAATTCTTAAGTTAAGTCTCTTTCCATAGACAAGAAGAAGCTCTTTTGTGACTAGCTTTTATAGCTTTGTGCATGCATTGGCATGCAATTAATTTACATGCAAGTCAGATGGTGCAATAACAGAATTGGTGTTAGATTTATGGAATGATTTTTGTGTTGAGTCATCTGAGATAATCAAAAATAGTTAATTACTGGTTTGCTTTTCTTTTTCTCTCTCTCTGAAGACATTGGTGACTCATGGTATTGGTAAACTGAATTGAACATGACTGCATACTATAAGAGACAGCTTCAGGAGAGGCTGTTTAGAAGGGTCTGCATTGTTGCATAATTATCTCTGCTATTAACCATTTTTGGACAATTTAATGGAAAAATCCCTTTTGCAGTGTGACATTTAGATATGATTAAACAGGAATTAAATGATTTATTTTCCACTTAAGTGCAATATCTTCCAAAATTTTGCATATTGCAAAATGATTATAATTTGGACCTAAGAATTTTTTGGAAAAAATTTTAAATGCTTCATGAAGCATAGAAATGGATGAGATGTTTTTCAAATTATATACCTTTTTGGCCTGTTATAATGGTTATGTATAAACTGATTTTTTACTCTCCAAGTCATTATTGTTTAGGGGGGTCAAGGCCATATTACATTAAAAATACCTTTTGTATATATAATCATAAGCAGTGTTCAGATAATGTAATGTAATAAGCATCTCTGTGTTTTGCTTTACTTTTGATTTACATGTATGATGGGATGGATTTTGTCTGCTGTACAGTTTTTCAGTTTTGTCTCAGAGGTCATGGTCATACAGTCAAACTAAAGCAAAGCAGCTCTGTAACTTTGAAACAAATGAAGACGTGAATGACTAGCAGTGAGCTTTGAATACTAGTACGGTACATGTATTTTTTAAGCCTTCTATAATGTCAACACAGCTATCATTAGCAGAAAAGCTATAACCAAAATAGCATTGAGGTCATTTTATTTTTGAAAAATACAATTATGTGTGTAAAATTAGTACATGTCTCCGATTAGTAATAATTCTACTCAGTTTATTTTGTTATTTTAGGACTGTTTTATTTGTCATTAGATACAATGAGTTATTCCTGTACAATCACCACAGGTCTTATTCTGGAGTTTTGATTTACATTTCATATCTTTAATAGTTGCCCAGCATGTGGCATGATGAGGGAATTGGCTTGGCATTAAGGTTGCCAAAATTGCATGTTCTTTCTGTTTTTTATGTTGTGTTAGCATTTAAGTTCATTGTTTTGCAAATGTGGAATTTGTTTGCTATATAACAAGGTGAGCAAGCAAAGAGATTAACAACTCAATGCAGCTGATTTGAATGCTCATTATGACATAACAAGCATAACTGCAATATTTCTAAAGCAATTTCTACAGCTTGAATTGTCTTTTGTTTAGCACATGCAAAAATGTCTTTGAAATTGCTAAACTTATTCGAAAAAGAATTTGAGGTCAAGACAATATAAGAAAAACCCTTAAATCTAGGATTTTATTTTGACATATAGTACATAGAACTTCTACTTGTTGCAGTTTGGATCAATCGGCATTCAGCGGTTTATCTGATGGGTATAATTGGTGTATGATACAAATTCAAAGACCAGTACCTTTGACTATCACCCAAGATGCATGCATGCCAGTGTATGCTCTCTTTTTTCATCAATTTATAAAAAATATTTTAAAAAATCAAGAACTTAGTTTCAGGAAAAACTGGTCTTTGAATTTTCAAAAGACTAGGTTATAAACTCAAAAATGAAATTTGATGACTCATTTTAAATTTGACTGGGGGGTATTGATAAAACCGTGTCCTCAAACCTTTCAAATTCAGATTTATTCCCTAAGGTCCCCCCAGTGTTTAAACACTCGGCAACTAATCTGAAGTTTGATTTTCATCGAAATCTTGGAGGCTCTTTGTAATGCAGCTAGTGTACCTGCACTTGGATTAAAAAGCTCATGAGTGACTCACTAAAATGGTCCGATAGGAAATGTGTACCCTCTACACTGCCCCACGCTTGGTGCACTGAAAAAATAAGGCTTTTATATTTCACTAAATGGGCCCAAGAGCAGGTAAAATGCATGTCTGTCTGCACCAATCTGGTAATGTAAATGCCGTGTCACAATTGGTGTAACAAGTATTTAGTTATGCAGTAAAGTGTTGGAGCATACTTATGTTGTTATTATGAAACATGAAGTCAATTTTACATGTAAATATATACAACCTTGACACAATTTGTAAATACATGCAACCTTTATCACAATCTAGCTAAATGTAGCAAAATTATTTTTCATATATCTTACTATCAGAAAAGATTAAACAACTTTTGTCATGAGTATGAACAAAATCAACAGGTCATAAAAAGGTTTCATTCTAGAGTTACTATGAATAACATGGTGACCAAACTCACATGAATGGTGCATGAATGGATGCACACTACAGGACTGCTCCAGATTCTGGATCTGACTTAAATTTGCAGCTGAGTAACCAAGATTTTGGAGCTGGTACATTTATTATACCAAGAAATTGTAAGGCCTACCTGAACTAAACTTGCATGGATGATGCATCAAGAGATACATACTTCTAGACTTCCTTTGGATGCTAGATTTGACCTACATTTTATAGATGAGTAACCTGGTGAAAGTTTTTGTTGCTATAGTACTAGTAACTCTTAGAGCTACCTGGAGCATACTTGGAGGGCTAATTTACTCACTTAGGGATGCAACCAGGCTTGCTTCAGATGCTGAATCTGTCTGTATTTTCCAGATCCATGAACAGATTAAAGTTTTTGGAGCAGGTCTCAATCATTTCAATATACCTGGACCAATTACTTGCATGGCTGTGCATCATTTGCATGCTGAATCTTAACATTTTATGGATGATTTAAAAATTAAACAGAAAAAGTTTTGGAGCAAGTCTATTCCCATTTGTCGAAAAATCACACACAGTCCAAACTGCATAAATGTTGTTGGAATGGAACTGCCTGGTCATTTATTTGGAAAATGTAGGTCATCTCCAGCATCTGAAGCATTTCTGTTATGGTTCATGTATGCCAGTTTGGTCTAAGTACGTTTTATAGTTACTTTGGAATGGACTTCTTTATGACTTTAACTGGACACTAATGCTAATGCTGACACAAATAGTAATGCTAACACTGATGCCTATGCTAAGGGGTATACTGTGAAATCACTTTAATATTTTCGTGGGGGTTTAATTTTTGTTGTTTTCGATGCATGGACAGACACACGGATTTATGACCACCATGAAGTTTAAAATTTCATATACATTACTACTAAACATTCTCAAAGTATGAAATCAAGACCCCACAAATTAATTTTTTTCCTCAAACCTTGAAAATTAGACCCCACAAAAATATGTGATTCAACAGAAGTTTATAAGCTCATCTTGAGTTCATTGAGGCATACGGTGAGCTAAGAACCAACACAGATAAGCATAAACTTAGTTTTCACTTTTTTGTTTAAAAATGCAATGACTGCTGCCATTCATGTGACTATACAGTATACTTTGCACTGGGTATCTTGTTTATATTATTGACCTGAGTGATTTTTGATGAAAAGCAAGTTGGCTTTTAAATGATAGGTTGGTGCTTCAAAAGAAAAAAAAACTTCGAACTCCCCTCTTGAGTGTTGATCAGAAGAAAATGATTGAACAGTTTTCTTCTGATTAAACAATCTCAATTAAGCAGAAAAAAATCTTTGTATTTGACAGTTCAACATAAGAGGTACCGTACATCAAATAACAACCTTGTATAATTAACATAAAACTGCACTATTTGCACAAGTGTTTACATTAATTAAACATGTCTTGTTTGGAGACACTTGATCCTTGAAAGCTGATGTTTTTGAATAAATCTATTGTGTAATTTAAACAAACATCAGAATGATGAATTTCACTTCCAGACTTTCACTTCAAGAAAAATACACGTTTATCATCAAGGCCAGGTGGTTGCGTCTTGTGATCTGCAAGTCCTTAATGTGCAGACTTCTAGATAATATAATCCATTCTGTACTTATGTTTTATAGCAGGTGCTTTAATGACCACAATGGATGATGGCTGCTGTGGGCTTTTAGACCTCATATATACCAAAAACTCATTTTGATGTGCAGTTTATCTAGTAGACATGTCTATCATGCAAATGTTTGCACTGGGTCACAAATTAAAATTTTAATGATAATTAGAAAATAAAACATAATGTGAGTGAAAAAATTGGATGATTTATCATTCTGGCTAGGCTTTCACTTTTGTCTTGGGACTTTTTTTATTATTTCAAATATTAAATTGCATTTAAATGTACTTCTACTGCTGGTTTCTTTTGAATGGACAATTACTTACCTGCAAAATGCACTTAATAAATACATACATGTTGTATATATGTTATTTGAACCCCATGTACCAATCTTGGTTTGGGTGAATAAAATGATCTTGAACTTGGAAGGGGGGGGGGGGGGGG
>PRKT01000041.1:960163-1006974 GCA_003671525.1 Saccostrea glomerata | reverse complement strand
CCACTTCTAAAAAATTCAACCTCTTTTCACTTTAAGTTCTTCTTCACTAAAAAAAAAATAATCAAGTCACTATTTTGCAAGTCTGTTAGGGGGAGGGGAGGGGGGTTGACATAGTCTTATGTCAAGATATCTCAAGATAACTGCAGAACTTGTAACTCTTGGAGAAAGAACATTTGAAAGAGTAAACTAGAGATGTCTTTTATAGCTTCTAAATTTTTCATCCATAATAACTACTGTGTATATTCAGCAACTAGGAAGCTATTTTCCTTCATATATACGACTCTTCCTCACAATTTAGAACGGGTTCTAGAGGAAACTTACAATTCCTTAGAATAGCATATATTTCATCAAGGTTTTTAATTGTCCTCCAAGAAAGATCAGCTGGAAGAAAATCGTGACAATTAAAGCTTTAACAAAATGTCTGTTAATTAATAAATCATTATTGCAGCTCTTTTTTCCTCAGTATTTCAGACGTGTCAGCAAATCCAACAAGAGCTGATTAAAATAAAAAGTATTACAATCCAGATACAGGAAACACAAAAAAGGGACTATGTTAAAAGATGCATTAAGTATGCAATACCATTCTGTGGTTGACATACAACTACAAGTACGTAAATGTAGTGATTAATTAAAAGAAATAGCTTACAACAATCTTAAGCTCTCAATGGGTACTTCATTCACATTTTGGAACAAAACAATTCAATTAGTAGAAGTTACAATAGAAAGGAAGTAGACCTCAAATTCATTGATGTAAAATTCTGCATGTGATACCTTACGAATTGCTCTCAAGTGAGGAAATGTACAATTAGCCTGGTCATGAGATCTAATTTATTGATCTGTGAAGGAAGCTGCACCAAGGGATTGCTCTCTTCTTATACAGGCAAGTCTCAGAGAGGAGTGTTTCCTCAACGAAAGCCTGCGGAGACTTTCCTGAATTATTGATAAAACCGTGGCATGGTGACAAAGGGTTGAAGAGGACAGACCAAATCATCTGATGCCTTGCCATCACTCAGTCTGAGAAGAAGAAAATTTTAAATCTGTGATTTGTCAATAGATTTCACATAAACATAATACAACTCTGCCAAAACAGTGAACGGTTATGTTTCTGTAAAAGTCATTATTCAAATTAGCAGTGAGCAGTTACTGATATATAATGTGTTTTCATTGTGTTTACCTTAGCATGACATTCTATGCAATGTTAATGGTTTGTTTAGATGTATTGCACAGAAATACACAGAGGCAAGCTCTTGTTCAAGCCGTCAAAACATTCCTAGCAAATAGTGATTAATGGAAATCTCTTGAATAATTTCCTAATGTATCTACGACTCATCAGAAGTGCCAACCATTAAGGATTTCAAATATTCTGGAGTTTTAGTAAAGAGGAAAATATGTGACATAGCAAATCTGCTATTGCTTTCAAATCTGAGCCTTCTCCAGAAATGTTAAGATCTTCACAGATGTGGTCTGTTCTTTTTTATCCTATCCCTCTTCAGTGTACCCTTTATTATCAGAAATGAATAAGGTTTCAAAATTTTTGAAACAGGAGGATCATGTGGGCTTGTAGTCCTTGCCTGAGTGCTCTAATATTGTATGGTATGTTACTATCAGCCATTGCATGATGGCCATCAATGCTTCGACATACCAACCATTTGAATGCAATGATATTTCTTATTTTCTAAGCTTTTCAGGACAAATATTTGTACTGAAAAGGATAACAATGTTTGAACAGATAAAACAGAGGCCAGTTTCTCCTATTTCATGAGAGGTAAAACTCACGCAACATTCCTAAAAATAAGTAAATCAGTTAACACAATTTCCCTATCAGCATAAAATGATTCTGATCGAGATTAACCAGAATATTTGCAAGGGCAAAGAAATTAAATTCTTGTTCAATAATTTTCAATCAAAATATATTATACAATTATTGACATACATTGTATTTTCAATATACATGAATCTGCATATAAAGGTGAAGGATAATTTAGAGGAAGTTCTTGAAGTTTTCTTGTTTTTTAATCATTAGCTTGTTAAGTGAGTTTATAAAGGAGCTACGGATATCCTTGCACCCTCAAGTCCTTCCTGCAATTTGCTATTTCCTTATAGTATTCTCAAGACTATTGAAAAAAAATCTAATTGACTTCTTCATTTCGCCTCTGTGACCTTGAATTACTCCTCCACATCCTGATATTTGATGAGGATGGACAAGCTGTGGTGTGTAGACACTGTGTATTGGTAGAGTAGCAGTCCTCCACACACCTGGACATCAGTACAGGAAGAACCCTGGTGTGTATTGGTTCAGCAGTCCTCTACACACCTGGCCTATACTGTACGTGGCCCTCTGCATTTCTCTATCAATTTTTCTGTCCTTGTCAACTGATAAGACATAAATTTTTAACCCTCCCATGTGACCACTGATCCGGTGATTCATCCTGAATATTACCACACAGGGGAAAAATATCCACATGGTTCAAAGTTCTGCTCCCTTTGAGTTCATGTAT
Source organism: Saccostrea glomerata (assembly GCA_003671525.1). Classification (NCBI taxonomy): domain Eukaryota; kingdom Metazoa; phylum Mollusca; class Bivalvia; order Ostreida; family Ostreidae; genus Saccostrea; species Saccostrea glomerata. Next base: position 1,004,476 of record PRKT01000041.1, on the reverse strand, counting down.
CTTATCAAACTTTTAAAAAGTTACTAAATATATATTTTTTATTTATATTTTAGAAACTTCAGTTTCAAAAGATAATCCTAAAACTGGTATCAAGATTTCAAGAAGTATTGAAGTAGACTTCATTTTATATGGCCCTACATTAAAAATAGGATATGACAAACAAAAGTCAAGAGCTACTATGGAAGTAAACAAATCGACCGAAAAATTGGAAATGTGACAGAAAGAGTTGTAGTGATTTCTGAACAGCACTAATATGCCTTAACCCCCAACAAAATCTATTGATGTTCTGCTTTGGTTGCTAAATCATTTGATCTGTAGAAAATAATCTAAACAAAACAAATGAATTGATCTTATTTAATGGTGTCCAATATCTTTTACTTTCTTACCCAGTGTTACCTTACCCCCTGGGAGCTTTAGTCTCAGCTTTTGATTGTGTCACTGTCTTTTAATTCAAAGAAGTTTTCTGTTTTCATATTTGTATGCAAATTCCCTTACGTATCTATTACCTGTTTACTCTGCCCCCTGAAGTGTGTGTGTGTTGGACAGTAATGGAACTCTCCTTTCTACCTGAGAAAACTGACAGGTGCTAATAATTTTATAATCAGCAAATTGTGCACAGGTGAGATAATAAAACATTGTCCAGTTATATAAAAGTTGTATTTTTAAATAAGAAATTGACTCCTGGGGTTTTGTTTAATCATGATTTGTTTTATATAACCATGCATTGGGAGAGCAGTTTAGTATGCATGGCAGTAACTCTTTGGATTGTGTTGGCTCTATAGGGAGGCGTGGCCTATGTTCAGGGCAGCCAATCACAACTTACAACAAAACAACAAGTTTTACTATCAAAGATCATACCATGGTAGAGTTGGTTGCTTGTGTATACACAGTGATTTTCTGATCAGATGTACATGTGGAACTGTTTTCTTGAAGAAAAGTGATTATTTACATTTATTTACATTCAGTGAAAGTTGAATTGATCAGAATATTGTGGAAATATTTTACCTGTGAATGATTTATGATTTTAACAAGCTAATTAAATGACCTACGGAGGAGTACAGTGTTACAGACCTACAGATCCTATGTACAGTTTTACTGTAGTGTGTTGTTTGGTCAAGGAATTGTGCTGAGTTTGACACAAAGGTGTTATAGAACTAGTGTGAATCATAGTTCACTTGCCCAGCAGTGATTCCATTTTGAAAGGTGTCAAAACACAAGTTCAACTAATTACTAAAGTAATTAAGACAAAGAAGAGATCAAAGGATTTAGAAGTCATTAGTACAATACCTGTAGGGAACTTGTTGTACAACCTCAGGTAACTGTTAACTGACTCTAGATAGAAAAAGAAAACTTTTAATTTTTATAGGATGGAGAGAAATAAATTCAGTGTGATGAAGATTTTTAGTGTGCTGACCACTGTTCTTGTGATGCTGAAGACATGTTACAGCTGGCAGACAGACGTACAGGCAAACCTCCACCTCCAGTTCTCAGGTAGGTCTACCTGTTTACTTCCTATTTAAAAAGAAAAAAAAGGTATATCACAGAAAAGTGGACCTAATAATTTGCTTCAGTGTGAATTCAGGTAGCATATAATGAAATGCATAAAGCATTGGAATATTAAAAAAAAATCTTCAGGATACAAAATGTGTGCCTCTTAGACAGGATATGGTAAATATTATTAATCTTTTCATGTTTCTATAAACCAGTTTCGTCCTAATCCTTTCAACCATAGCTTCTTCTCTAAGAACCTTAAGAAGGCTCTATGATTTACCTGAAAAAGTCAACAGAAAATCTTTAGAAAAACAAATAGTTCAAGTGCACATGTTGACAAGTCCGAGTTGAAGCGGGCCTCGGCAGAGTGACGACCCTCTCGGTGTTCTACGACGTCAACTTTTATGACACGGATTAGAAGCCTGCTGGCTTTACCAAGTAACCGACTTCATTGGGTGACAACCCTAATTTGTGTGTACCCGAGGGTCAATTAGTTAGGGGGGAAAATCTGTTGATCTTATTGTCAATAATTTACTGGTGTTTGGGCCATTTAGGATTTAAATTATTTGTACAGATATTCTGGGGAGGGAGAAAATACCGACTTCATTGGGTGACAACCCTAATTTGTGTGTACCCGAGGGTCAATTAGTTAGGGGGGAAAATCCGTTGATCTTATTGTCAATAATTTACTGGTGATTGGGCCATTTAGGATTTAAATTATTTGTACAGATATTCTGGGGAGGGAGAAAACAGTGGGGGTTAGCAGGGTTTTAGACAAAATTGGGATTTTGCCACATCTGATAAAAATTATTGTCACTTGATCAGCACCAATAAGTCTTTACTTGACCAAAGCATTGAAGAGATCATGTTTATTAATCTCCTCAGGAAGGAAACTCTAACTTTTATAATGAAAATGTTAAAGAAATTGATTCCTAGACAAACAAGTGCTCTATCAGATCTGATAATGAGCCGTGGAAAGGTGGTATCGACTTATCTACCAGATGACCAGTCCATGTTAATTAATACATGGAGATATCTACATCAAAGAATGCTAGGGTTTATTGATATTTCTACAATAGCAATGACATTTTGATATCAGTTTAAATAGCCATAATGCCTCAAGCCACAAATAGCCATGGTGCTCAATATTCAAAAAGAAATGTTGATGATTTCAGCAAGACATTGATACACAGACTAATCAGGAGAAATGCGTAACCTAAATTGCCACAAGGCATCTCTGTTCTGATTGTAACACGCGACAATCCCTTTCTCATTTTCACCTCCATACAAATCGCTTACAAAAGAGAATCAGCACCGTTCATTCAAGCATTTGACAAGTACTGGACAGAGTTTTGATTGCAGTGTATTTCACAACATATAGCTCTCCCTATTCTGAAGTTTTATCCTCTGTCAAAAGCTATTGAATTTCTCCTTTTTCCAATAAAAAAAGTGACATATATTTTAAGTATTATATAAGATTTTGGCATTCTATGAAATTCTATGTCCGACATTTTCAGCCAATGTAATTGGAAATTTGACTCCCTGTTATACAAGAGTTTCACTGACTACAAAAATGAATTTAAAATTTGGAATCATTTCTATATGAAATGGATGTGAGTATATCTGCTTACCATAAAATTTACATAATTTGAAATGATGGCTTTTATATTGGGGAATAAAAACTAGCTGATAAACATGCTATAAATCTCTGTATTTTCTATAAGTTTTTGGAAGCTTGGATTATAGGGAAGGTGGAATACTTAAATTGAATGTGACCCACAGGATTCAGTTCATATGTAAATATCTACCTATCTCCCTGATAGGGTGAGTTTGTGTGTGCAGCTGCATCATATCTCAAGATTAATAAGTGATGAAGAAAATGAAACCTTTGGTCTGTGGTCACTATTGAGATAACGGACAAAATAACTATGATAATTGACCAAATGATTTCAAACAATTTACTCCATAAGACTTCAAAAATGTATCTATTATTTTTGTTACAGAAATGTACTTAATAATTCCTCTTTTTTTTTTGTACCAGTATGTAGTATTAAGTTGTTTTTTGAAAATGTTAATTGAGATCAAAATTAACAAAATACCAATCCCTGAAGAATTCGTGTCACAGAGGTCTTTTATTTGGTCTAAGCACCCTGTTTTGACATATGTCACACAGACAGATTCTACAATACACTTATTGAGAGGACATTGAAGATTACGGAATAGTTAGGTAGTGGCAGTGCTGAGGCAAAGTGTGATATCAAAGTTTGCCATCAAGGACAAGTTTCAGAATTTGTTGACAGAAATTTACAACCATTAAGAAAATTTAATCAAGCACAGTTACCATTACGTCGTAGTAAAGTGCCTGGCTTCAAAAACAAATGACGTTCATTCAATTCTAGGAGTTTCTTATTGGGTGAAAAAAGACAAGGCCATAAACTTGTTTGTAGTAATTTTTAAAAATAGGACTTTTTTGCATTTCTGAAAAAAAGAATCTCTTATATTTATTGTAAATGACTTTCTGCTGCTTTTTTTATGGGTATAAACAATTGTTAATTACTTGTAGGTCCTTTTTTACGAGAAATTACAGCCATTTCCAAAACCATACAGTCAAATCTTTACCTGTAGAGTTTTGAAATACATAAACTTATTTATTAAAGTCTGGATTGTATTGTGAGTCAGTTGACCCAATCTTATTTATCTATCAGGGACATGTTGACAGTATATCCATAGTTTACACAGCTGTAGAATTCCAAATTGAATTGTATAAATCAGATTGTTAAGAATCAAAGTACAATTCCTGGATTTAGACTTTGAGCTCTTGAGATAAACTCTTATTTGTAAAATTTTGTAACTCAAATATCTTTTTTTTTGTACCATTTTTTTTAAGGTGGAATATTTACTCTAGTTCAGATATCATTTCTCCCTGCAGGTTTTTAATTGAACCTGTTTGATTTTATGATGATGCAATGTTTGTACGTCAAGATAAGATAGAAGAAGTTCGAGTGCACTGTGATATCGCACAGTGCATACCTGCTTTCTCTCAGAAACGTAATATTCTGCAAAATTTACACCATGATGGCATGCATGTTCTTGCACACTTTATTCCTGCCCTGTGGTTTGATTTCGGAGAAATAAGTCATGTTCGTCAGATTTAAGCACTCTTATGACCCAGCTGTCATATATTTCAAATAGCGACACCAGTCAAAAGTGGAAACCATTTTGGGATTTTGTTCTGAAACTCTTATGGGCTTTATTAAACATGCCAAGCATTAACAGAAATGAAATGTCTCACATCCATTAGGCGCAAACTTTCAGGAAATGTTGCATGTTAACTCTACATATCTACTTGGAATCAATTTGTTAGCCTTATATTTCAGCTCCATTAAGAACATTTATTTTTAGATGCTCAATAATATCATCAATGTTTAGCTCATTTTCTCTAAGAGTGGTAAAAGCTGTTCTCGGATATAAATATCATGTAAGAGAATTTCGTACAATTGCTCTCTTCATGAAATTCTCTGTTTTTAAAAATCTGATGCATATTAAAAACACTGCATAAACACTCTAAACTGACGCTCACTGATCAGCGAAGGTGCCAAAAAAATACTGCCAAGTTTTTTGGGTTTTTTTTTTACATCCAAGTGCTTTTTATATTGAATTCAGTATTCTAATTTAGTAAAGCAGTTGATAATCTTTGTATGAATATTAATCGATAAGCGAGAGATTGTTGGCAATAAATGACCCTGTTCTATTGTAATCAAGTGTTAATTAAATTTGCAGGTTTGAATGATAAGATCTGTCTTGGAACAAGATTTTATATGCCCAGACACTTTACATTCGGATGTCTCTTTACTATACTATATTACAGAGCAAGTCTCACACTTTTGGCACGATTTGAAAAATAAACTCTGTACATGTGCAACGACCTCAACCACGCTACTTCTCCAATAGTACAATGTTTTATTAGGTCAATTATCAACAGTGTTAAAGAGATTCAAAACCTTATCACCAACCTGACATGCCAGACAGGCTGTGACAATGTGAAAACCTAGGAATGAAGAAGGGGGGATCAAAGAAAAACTCCCACTGGGATGGACAAGCAGATTTAGGAAGAGCAATGGTAACACATGGTGCTCACAGTGAGCTCCAACAAGACTAGAGAAACCATAGGTGACAAAAAGTAGGACAGAAGGAGGAAATGTGTTAATAAAATGCCACGTACAAAATCTTTATAGGACTGACAAAAGTCAAGAATATAGTCTCCACAGTTAGGACAAAATGACATGTATATATACATCTATAAGGTCTCCTTAGATTTTTTAGATTATAAAAGTAAAAAAAAATCATCTTGATGGAGTAACAAGTCTCTGGCTAAAACAAACAAACAAAATAAAATTAGTTCTCAAATTGATAAATCATCATTTACTATTAAAATCTGTCATCAGCAACAATTGTTCTACAGTGCTAGCCACAAAAGCAATGGGATTTGTTTCAAAGCTAACATGGCGTGATTGTATTTGAAACAGGTACATTGAATTGTGCTGTTGAATTAGGTGTCATGATTTTGTACAAATTACACAGTTGACCTAAAAGAATGTTATCTTTAATAAAAGCAAAGTCTCATACTTAACAAATATTCTGGTACTAAATATTCCTGTTCTCTCAAGCATCTCATTCAAGAAATACAAAAAAACTTCATAACAAAAGCTAAATAGGTCAACTTGTCAAAAACACGTAAAAAATCATCAAAAAAAAAAACCGAACCAGATAGATTCATATTTCCAGAGGCTATATAAAATATATACCTTTAAGTGCTTATTTCAGATATTGTATCTTGAATATTTAAGGAGTATAGGTAATCAGAAAAACTAAACTTCAGATGCTTAGTTGATGCCTAGGTATATTCAGAAAACAAGAAAATTTCAAATGTCAAATGCAGTGAGATGAAGTACCATTCAGCCATTTGGAGTCGTGTTGTTCAGTCCTCAGAATGTTGTGGCCATAGTCGGTGCTGAAAATGAGCGGGTCTCTCTCAGAGAAATCGGACACAGTAGCGGAAAACAGCTTGCCATCTGCAAAAAACACAAAGAGAGATAAACTGATTAATTCCTGATTGGAAGTCTGTCTGGTAAATTACAGAACCTCAAAACATATCTGGAGGTTCAAAAGGTCTGTTTGCTTGGACAGCACCAATAGGTAGTGATAGACAAGCTTATCTCTGGCAAAGACTAAGTCTGCATGTTCTTAAGGACTCAGCATCAGTCTTATTAAACTCAGCCAAGCGTGGATTATTGCTATAGCTCCTGCACATCTGCCAGAAGGACAGACAATTTTATAGCATAATCTTTGACTTCCTTTTTGCTTCATCTCATGATAGAGTCATGAGTGATCTTTTAGCCTGCCATTAATTTATGGCCTTGAGTAGGCAGTTATTGATGAAGTCTCTTGTCATGCAGACTCCATTATTGTGACATTATCACTACTGGCCATATCATCTGGCTGGAAGCCATTTCTGGGGGGTGGTCTAACATTGACATATACGTGGCTCCATCGTACTTTTTGCTTTCCAATCAACTATCTAAATCTGAATGTGTTTACATTTTAGTTAACCAAGTGCATAATTTACAGTTGGACAAATGCTGAGCTGTATGGAAGCGATACAACAGACCAGTATTTCCATCCAATTTTCTAAATCCCTACAGGAAATCATTATGTATTAGGAACGGAGACATTATGGAAATTGGGGATTAGCACTATCCATTAGGGTTAAATGGATGCTGATTGAATAGCACTGCAACTGATTATAGTGAGACATATTGTGTATATAGGAAACGTGCCTGTATCATAAATTCACTCTACCTTCTTACCAAGTAGCGAAAAAACGTGTAAAAAATAAGATGTCAAGTAGACATAATGAAGTACTAATATGACAGCACTAGTGCCATGCTGTACTGACATCTGTAGGACTGACCTGAGAATACATAAGTACTGTTGTGGTTGGGATCAAAGGCACAGTGTCCGATTCCTTTCTCTTCTCCCTTCATTACATAGGTCATCTCCTAGATAGAAAATCAGGAATCTCAGAATTACTTGACCGATAAACTTTCGTAAATTTAAAAAATTTTATATATATTTACTTTAGCATTTTGAAATATTGGTATATACATAGTGTTTGAATAATAATCTCTTCATGTGTTCTATTTTTCTGGGTCTTAGTTTTTAAAACTTAATTAAAATGTTCATGCTGTTTATATTATAAACTCAAAACAGTACATTTAAAGACAATATTTGTTTAATATGGCATTATAAGAATTAGCCCAGACTTATTCCTTCAGAGTATTTATCCATTTTCAGGCCATATTCAGGAAAATAAACATCCTGTTATTCATGAGAACATTTACTCTTAGTTGATAATTTGTTTGCTTGCCACAAGTTAAAGTTTAGTTTGTTGAACTTTAGAAGACCACTAATTAAATATCTTATTGGCGACCTTTAGGGGACTTTGGTCAAAACAGGATGTTGGGTCGACTGGTTCCATAATAATACACTGGTGGATGGACCCCCACTCCCCCACCCCCCACACAATTGGTCCATCCCCTTATAGTATACTGAGTCATCTTAATTTATAGGCTAGAATCTAGTGTCACAGCGATTCAGTACTGCAACAAAGAGGCTATTGCCCTTTTTCACGTCTATTTTTAATGATTGTTTTTTTAACAAAAAATTTAGATATTTTTTGTTAAAAGTAATTTTGGTTGTGCTTTCTTGGAGATATTTTGTAGTCTTGTCAAGTGCTGTAAGCATGGCTGACAACAACCAGAGCTGTCACAAATAGCTATACGACCTACACACACCTGTGTTCTACATAATCAGTTTGATACAAAGCCAAAAGTTAAGACCCTCTCTATCTCTGATAAAAGCTTATTTTTATTGTAATCAAGTGTCATAACACACATCATATTTCTGAATAGCCCCCTTCTCCTGGACTATTATCAGCAAGGTGATAAAGATCCCATCAGCCTTAATACCAAAAGAGAAGGTCGTAAAACATCAACTGATCAAAATAAATCCCAGCCCGTTGGTCTTGGAGAAATCAGAAACCCAACTTTCTAGGTCTGATGATAGATAAACCAAACCTTTAAGCAGTTTTTAGAAGGTGTACTATTACTACATGACTTTGCCCATACCAAACCTATGCAGTAATCAATTTTCAAGTGTCAATGAATTATCAAATAATCATAAAAGTTTTAAATAAATGTCTGATCGGCTAGTTCTGATAAGTCTAGGAATAGAATGGTAATAGATTGGTGTGAGAGACAGAGTTACTGGCAGAAAAGAGTTCTTAGTCGTTTTATTTTATAATGGTGAGAGTGGGATAAAATTTACAGATCACAAGACATGTCATTTAATTTCCTCTTTTCATGAACAAACGATGTCTCTAGCTTAATTGATATTTTACACTGTCATTCAAAGGATTGACAGTTTCTCACAAAAGACAATCTATTTATTTTATATGGTATTAAAAAATCAAAATGAGGCAATTTTTCATTTCATAATGAACGATTGCTTATTGTTGTTTCAAGCTGTCCGTTGGTCGTATTTTCCCTTATATTGAAGTACATGATCTTGAAAATGACCAATTGACCACTTAGTATACTAACAGCATAACAGTTTTTCATTCATAGAATTATAAAATAAGCATGCATAATAGGTTTACAATGGATTTGTCCTTTGCTGTTATACAAGAATAGTGGACCAAACCTACCTCCGATTTGACGTAGGTGCGACATTTTGGCTTAAAAGCATTGGTCCCACACACGTATAATTCCCCGGATGGTTTCTTGCCAATGACCCTAATATGGTTTTGACATTCTTCCTAAAAAGACAAAAGAAACAAATCTTAATTTAGAGCTTAGAAGTAGGCACAGTCTCATACACAAACAACTTGACTTTGGTTAAAATAACCCATGTTAAATAATAAAAAAAAATCTCTGTGGCATTGTTATTATTGCATGTTAATGAAAACAAAAACAAGATGCAACTTTGCAAAAAATATTTACATTAATATATGTAAATTTATATACAGTTCTCTCTAAGTTAAATCTACTTCTTTGGAATACAAAGATTGTTATTTCACACCCGTGTTTGAACTGGGTGGAAATCTTCACAACAAATACATATATTTGGTATATTTTGACATTTATAACAGATTGAAATGCTGGAGAAGTTGCCTTATCCAGCAATAAGCATTGTGGGTGTGTCCCTGTATTGTAATTGATACATAGATAGTTCATATTGTACACCCATCTGATCAGGGACAAAGGATCGCTATACTTTTTTGGTACCTGCTTATTCTTCGTTGTGGAATTATAAAGATGCAGACAAAATATTGTTAATGTCTCATGTCGTAAAACGTACAACTGAAGCTGACAAGAACGAACAAGAGTCTGATAGCATTATTAGTTTGCATCTATTGCATAACTTGATATCTGTATTACGTAAAATGGGAGGGTCTCCACGAACCAAATAAAAAGTCGTAACAATTAATGCTCTGTTCATGAAGCTAGAGACTTTTTCTCCAACATCTTAGTGAAAGCTGATTTTTTATGTCCACGCACCTTTAATTAAGAAGATTATGATAAAGATTTATTCAAAACTGTATAAACAAAATATCAGGTCTGTCAACACTCTCAATCAAATATTAAGTACACTGAACACTTTTCTTTTTACTGAAATGTGAATCAGAGAAAAGATGAAGAAAAAACACCCCATGAAATTTTTCTTTACAATTTGGTGTGTTTACTTTCTTTACATCAGAAAATTATTGGTGCACATGAACTTTTAAAGAACTGCTCCATACATAATCCCTCATGAAATGACTAAAAAAAGTACTAAGGATTTAGTTTATTAATTGGCAAAAGGAGAAATTAATTTTTTTCCTCACTGCATTAATGCTCATAGTGAAATTAGTTGTGATGATGTTTTGCTAAATGGGCATTTTAAAAACCAGTATTAAAAGCTGTTTTGAAACATTTGCTGCCATACTGTTTAAAATAAAATGAGACAGCTGTGAAACAAATAGATTTAATGAATATTACTGAAATCTGTAGACATTAATCTACCGTTAATCCAGAACCTGAGAAACCTGGTATCTTTTGTTTTATCATGGCCCATTTGTCTATTGTCTTCCCAAACTAGGCCACTGTGATAACCCTAAGATAAGTTCCTAATTAACCTTGAGTAACGTAAGCACACAAACCGTTTGTGTCTTGATAGGCTAAAAGATACGGAACGAGAGCTCTTATTACTGTTTTTCCTACCTGAGAGTAAACAATCGAGCCCAGGACCCCTGACACTGGGTACTCATACCTGCTCAGATCATTTGCAGGTGTGTACTTCAGGTGTATATTTCACTCTTAATGACCAAAGTAACCTCATACTGACAAATATCATTAGCCTAAAAAGGTACAAATCTAGCATGTTTCAGTTCCATAAGTATGTAATTGTCCTCTAATACACCAGACTCTGAGTATGTTTTTCAGGAGATTTATATGGACACAGTGAATGACTATGGTTACACTAATAGGGGGATTAAAAACGTCTTGTGCGCATAATTAGGTTCCATAAAGTGACAGAAATGAGACTGCATAAAGAATTTTGAATTGTCATCTAGCTCATCGCTTTCACTCATTTGTTTTTCAGCCTGTCAGGGATTTGATGTAAATGTCACTCTAGCTGGGGTCTACAGAGTACTTGGTGCTGTTTTTATCTTGCTGAAGGTCAACATTGATAATACTGCTTACCTTGGTTTTCATTTTGGTTTCACAAACTTTTTTGTCATATTCTCTGGGTTCCCATTCTATTCTCTGTTAAAAATAAATGAAAACAGTTATCAAATATTGATCAACATCTCTGCACTTTATACTATCTAGATACAATATATCACACCTTGTTATTTTTGCTCTCTAAAGATAGAAGACAGCAGATAAGATAAAACTTGTGTATTGTTAGATAGAATACTGGTACATTTGTTTATTTATAGGGCTGGGTGATTTTGACACAATCATCATAACATTGGCATGCACATCGTGATGCACATCATGTAGATGTAACAACTGCCAATCAGGGCTGTGTCAGGCTCAATATATAACAAATATTAACAACTGCCAATCAGGGCTGTGTCAGGCTCAATATATAACAAATATTAACAACTGCCAATCAGGGCTGTGTCAGGCTCAATATATAACAAATATTAACAACTGCCAATCAGGGCTGTGTCAGGCTCAATATATAACAAATATATCACAATTATACCCGAGATTGCCCCAACGATAAAAAAAAAAATAATGAAAGAAAATAAGGGGCTTTTGTATTCATTACGCTAGGGTGACACATGATTGACAGGGGACACGGTGGTTTAATCAGGATTTGATTATGATCCTAAGTCCCCCTGTCCAATCCATCTGTTGACAAATTCAGTGGGGTGGCTACCCAGGTGTGGGAGACAGAGATGACACAGACACCGTCTTCCGGTGACACGTAAGTCATACAATACAGTATTGTATGTCATCATCGCCACAGATTAAGGTGCTATTTAACCTGTGGATTGTAGCAGCAGGGAAAACATTATCTTTATTACTTTCACTTGGAATGAAGAATGCGTAACAGTCATTATGCTTCAGATTCTGGGGCACTTCAGGAAACTATAATGTGCATGGTTGTATAATAGGTGCTTGTGAATGGGATGGCTATAGGGCTTCCATTACATCATCATGATTTACTCTTTTATCTGGTCTTAAAACAGGATGGGACTCTTCAGTTCCTTCACCTAGGGGGAATTCATCTCTGTGTTTTACATGTTACATAACCCTCTGCTACACCATTAAAATCTTAATGAAAATTCCATAATTACCTCTAAAACATTTTCTTCCAGTGTTGCCATACTAATGTTGTACATCTTGTTTCTACAAAGAAAGAGAAGAAGTTTCATTAGAAATGTCTCGAGTTTATTATGGGTTTTTTTTCTTTTATTTAATCTCTAAGCAGTGAAAATAAAATTAATGAATAGTGTTCCTCTTCACGATAGAACTCGGTCAAACAATTCATTTAAGATGAAAACATTGCTGAAGTTTGCTGATTCAGGCTTTCCAGTTTGCCGATTCCAGCTTTCTTTTTTCACTATCAGACTTGCCAGACCCATACTCTGACCATTATCTTCCAATATCTAATCACTGGAAGGCAAGAAAGAAGTAGTTATTCAATTCTTGCTTTTCAACACTTAATGGGTCACTTCAACGGAAGGTTGGTGCCAAGTTTTAAAGATTTAAAAATAAAAACCTTCATTTTCTCAGAAAACGTTGACTGGATTTTCAAGTTACTTAGATTGTGTGCAGCTTTGATTTCATACACGCTGCACATCAAAATAATTACCGTAACTGAATTTACCAGTCTGTAAGAACACATGTATGATGTTCACTCTCTATTCATTTACTGAATAAATTGCTATCCTCTAATATTGCTAGCCATGCACATTTCCTCCATCTCTTTGGTTGTGAATCGCTTAATTTTAACATAAATGAACCAGATCTGGTTTCCCACCATCCCAGTTTGTTATTGCGAAATTAAATAACAAAATATCATCTTTCTTTTATACTTCCTGTCCTTAATAAATGTTTTAAGTTTGTGTGGTTTTTTTTTTTACTCTGTGGTTTTTTAATTTAGAATCTTAGAGTTTTCACAGCATAAATAACAGTGTTAATTATTCAACTGCATGACTTTCTACTCATTATAGCAGATCGTCACACAAAATTCTGCATAAAATTACACACATAGTGAAAACTCTAAATATTCACTTTATGAATCTCCTGATTTTTGAGGCAGTACTGTACCTTGCTCCTAGCAACATGGAATCCTTTTCTACTTGGATGAGTTTGTAATGGGGAGCATTGCTGCTTTCTCCTTGGTAAACTTGCACACCTTGCAAATCTGTGGAATAAATTTTCTCTAATTATTCAAAATATTCAAGCCAAGTCTATCCATTACCATAATAAATCAAATCATTCATGCTTTTAACAACTTTGTATGATTTAATTCATTTTCTACATATTTTAAATCTAATTTAATCAATCAACTTGTTTTTGTACATGTGGTAACTGTTGTAAAAACCAAACATTTTCTAAAAATTGTTTTTCACTTTTCTTAAAGGTATATAACAAAAGGCAGAAGTGTGAAATTCAGGTGACATATGCTGGAATGCTACTTTGTATCAAGGTCCTAGTTTTACACTGATCACCATGAAATACATTAGGTAGGAAGGCAAAATTAAAGTGGCCGACAGAAAATGATGTGAAATCCTTAAGTTCACAATGAAACAGGGTACAATTTCTGTGGGAAGTCTCTTCTAGCCCAAATTATATCCCTATTTCACACAGAAATTGCTGTGTTGGAAAAGCTTCTGTATGCATTAAGGGAAAAATTCACAGCAGTCTATTCAGACGAGCATGAATAACAACAATAGCAAAATTAACATAAAAAGTAGAGTATAAAATCATATTCTTATTTTAACACCACCATAGAATTAACACCAATGGGAAAAGAAATCAGCTAGTTAATTCATTTTTGGGATATTAGAAGCCTCTGTTCCAGATTTCCTCAGAAGTAAGGGAGGGTGATATCTCTTTTTGACCTGACAAGATGAGTTCTCTCTCATTGTGGTTATCAGCCAACAGCAAATACTACGACCCTTTCACATGTATATTACAGCCCATTTCTCATTTCATGCATCATGAAAAATATGGTACACCTGTGTACGGAGGTTTGTGACGCTCATTTATCAGGGGTGTTCCTAATTACACCAGTGAAAACCAAAAGAATAACTATTGCTTACGTTTACTGGATACATGTACTGGTATACATGCAATCTGTCAAGGTCTAAAATTGAATAATGCAAAGCAGTCTTTGATAAAATAATGAAGCATGGGTGTAATATAGGTAGATAGGGGTATGAAGAGATGGCCTCCCGAGATCTATTCTATCTTCTGTCTTTTGATAGCAGAGTTTGTATAGCAATGCATCTATCTGAGCAGGTCTGATATACCCACTTTATCTAGAATCACTCTCTTACAACCATTGCAGTCTAAACTTTCAAAGATGGGCCTTTCCTATCCCAGGTCTGAGCTGAGAGGTAAATGATGAACCAACTTATCACTAAGTCAACAAAATGCGGAGTTCAGGCCCAAAAAGCTGATTTATCATAGACAGTGGACATAAACTGACTATCCTGTATTTTATGACATGCCACATGACCACATTGGCAATAAGTATAATGATAGTTAGTCCTTCCACGTAATGAATTGTCATTTTACAATTACCATGTATAATTACAAAGAACTCATTACCATATCTCAAAACACATACAGTAGCCAGAATTAACAAGTAGCTTTTTTCCCCTGCTTATTATTTCTCTGTGCTATTCATTGTAACAATGATAATAAAATAATATTTGAACAACTTCTCTCTGATTAACAGTGTTAAACAAACAATCTAAATAAATTTATGGCCCCATTTGGCAGTAAAAATCAATTTTCTAATTTACTGTTGTAATTTATTGGACGCCTAGTTAAGGGTGTATCAACTAGAATTATTGACAGGTTCTTTACAGATATTAAATTCCCTCTGCGGTGTATAGAGAGATAGTTAAATAGTCTTTAGGATTCCTGAACATGTATTGACAAACTAATGGCATGTGCAAATATATAGACCCTGGTGCCTTTTCTTGCGTCACAGCTTCCAAAATGCCCAACCTCACAACCTATATCAACAAAAATCAGTCTGTTTGTTTGTTTGTTTTACTTATTAAAAACCTAGGTTATGCTACCAGCTAGAGTTTAAATTCTGCAAGACTTGTTTAATTTATGTATTGCCTTGTCATCTATAAACAAGAAATGTTTTCATTGCGACTATTTCAAACTGAAAAGACATAGGGACTTCAATACTTTCTACATCAGGTCAAATTAAAACTTTTCCAGTTTACTTTTAAACCTAAACAAACTCATTATTTGTCAGAAAACTATACAGTATTAAAGTTAAAACTTGTAAGTTTCGAGTAAAAAAAAGTAAAAACCGTATTCTGTATAATTAACCCAGAACCTGTTGTATAGTATATGATTAAATCTAGTCTTTATCTTTATTCCTCCAACAAATTATTCAAAATGAGAACATAGAAAACAAAGACAACTTGGATGGGTCATTGCTCTAAGCTATTTTCAGTCCACCTCAAGACATTTGCACCGAGTTGTATGTATATACGAGGGTGCATTGTGGATCTTGTTTTGCTCCAATCTCATTGTATATCTGCCCATAGCGCTGCAGTGCCAAATGGAACAAGTCCAGCAGATTAAAACCTGCAGATTATTTTGATGATTTTACAAAAAGATCTGCGCTTGTTCATGAACTCATAAACTTTATGTGTAGTAATTGTAGTTTAACTATTGTTAATAATTTTATATTGACACTGAGGCCAAAATATTAATTTAATATTTATTTAGAAAATTTCTGCGATCTCATCTACTCATTTTTTAGTCTGAAGGAACTCTTAATATGAGTGATAATTCTGCAAATAGACAAAATCCCCTGTTAGTCAAGAAGAAGAGGCGTAAAGCATATCAGATTACCCAAATCTTGATCTGTCTTCTATTGAGTCATGTTTTGTAATACATTCAATTTATATTAACTCGTGTCTAACAACAACTAAAAACACAAAAGGTCTGTTTTAAAAACAAAAAGGAAAGTGCATTAGAAATTAATTTAGATCTTTTAAAACCCCACACCATGTATAGGGATAAGAAAGGATTACCATTTAACAAAACCAAGGTCACTCCAACCACATCAAAACAATCAAAGCTGATTTAGAAAGATACTTTAAAGGAGCCTTTTAAAAGTCTTCTCTTTTAGAATAACAATTTTCCCCTTTAGAAAGATATGAAATCTATGTATAAGTATTATACTACCCCCTAGTTAGTAATGACATTTAGAAACAATCTCTATATCCCCATTGGAGAACAAGTTTATGGATTTAAAAAAAATCAAAACTGGCGAAAAAAGCCAAAGGGCTATGATTAAAAGATAAAGTGTTTTTAAAACTGTTAAACACCTACTGTATGAGCAATGCCACAATAAACAATGCTCAAGATTACTAAAGTTTGAGACAAGTTTTAATCTTTTGGCTCTTTTTCAGAATCAAACTTACAATAATTTTGGAAATCCATGTATCCGTTAGTCAGGGAGTTATGCTAATTCTTTTATTATGTTAACTATATTTGGACATTAAAACAATTGGGTATTATTTTGTGACTTTACATCAAAAGTCAACCTAGCTCTTCAAGGCATTTTTAGGTACTTTCAAATAAGAAATGTTCACTAATGGATGCCAAAAAATGTAGCCCTTAAGTAAAATATGATTGGAATCTTGTGAGAAAGTGTCACTTTGATTCAATATGCCTAATTGAATGCATAATTGAAATGTCAATCTGATTAAGAAAATCATACCAGAAAAACCTAAGAGTTAAAATTTATTTTATACTTACTCTATATTTTTAAAAGAATTTGATTATATTCTAAAATATATAACAATCTATTACTTTAGGAAAGCTTATATTGTATTTCCTAGTGAAATTACAATGAATGGATATAGCAAATGCCAAAAAACAGAAAGTCTCTCCTTCTTGGTACTTGTACTTTAGAAAATACCATCTGCCAAATTCTATCTTTAGTCTTCTGACAAGATTTTTATCTAAAAAGCTTTTTTCTACTGAGGCACGAGACAAGCATATAATCCCACTGTAAACAGATGACGCTAATCTGACTTCCCTTAAACATGTTAAACCTACTATCAGATGGTGTTCTATGAATCTTAATGAATTGCTTATAGATCACTAATAGGCCCACCTACCAAGCAATTAACAGAGATAAGACTAGGAATTGAAAGGTGCTGTCAGAGACAGAGAGGACAGATCCAGAAGCCAAGCCTGGCACACAGCAATCCAATAAAAGTCACGCTGGGATCCAGCAGCAACCACAAACAGGATTACAGCCAGGGTCAATTATTTATGGTTATCTATCAGTAGCAGACTCCCCTGGGACTAGAATCATTAACAGTTCAATGATGTAAGGTGCAGAAGGTGGCTATGTACACTATGCCTCTAAAGCATATTGCATTGGTACATGCATGATGGGTGTATGACTGTATGCTATACACAGTGTTGAGGTGAATCATAATCCAGACGGGATTGAAAATATGATGAACTGACTGATACAAGGCTAAATGACCTTGTGATTGATCACCCACCAAGAAACACTAGTTCTGAACCAGAGTGACTAGCAATAGCCATGTAGAAATCAACTCATTTCTAAAGGTTATCAGCAAAATGGGGTCAAAAAAAAATACTGGGGTTAAACTTCATCTGAACATCAGATATCCAGATAATTGGGCATCACACCTCACTCTAAGTGATGTGCACCCTGCTTTCATGGTCTGACCCTGGCCCTGTGACACAGGGCATTAGGCAGTCAGAAACATGTTCCTGCCTCTCTGTTGTCATGTTCAACAGGTGAATTCCCCTAAGGACCTTCAATAACAACAGGAAACATGGAAACATTGTCTGCCTCAATTCATCTGCTATTGCTTCAGACGTCAGGTCAAGAACTGTCATGTCTTGCAATTTCCTGTCCCTTAGATGCTCCACTATTGGACCTTGAACTTCTTATTTTTCAGATTCTAGCTCAATAGATCATATATTGAAGGCTCCACTGATCAAGAATTGGAGTAGTATTTATAAACTCATCAAGTATTCTACTCACTGTGAATAAGGGAAACCCTACATCCTCCACAGAATTTTATTTCTTAGAGTTATAAATCATTAACAGAAATAAAGTCAGACAAATCAATTTACCAGAAATCATTTTGCAGAAAATTATATGAACTATACAAAGTTTCCAATTTGTTTAGATCAAGGGTTCTAAAACAGATCATTCTCCAAATTTTTATCCATAAAATTGAATGAAGATTACCACAATGGTGTGAAAATTTCAATAAAAATTGATCATAAATTTAGATGACTTGACACTCGGTAGTCCCTAACCATCAGAACCTAATAGTCAGAAGCCCTTGCTAACCAATAATTGAAAACAGTAGATCTTCTTTAATCAAATAAAAACAGGCTCTAGCTGCTTTCGAAATCTGGAGATAATTTGAGCGATGAAAAACTAGCAAAATTTTAAAGAGATATGCACAGAAGCTTTCAACTGAGAAGAGATAAGTTCACTGTCCATGGAGACTTGTGTTTACAGTTCTGTCTCTGATTAGACGATCACAAACTCAAATTCGTCTTGCTAAGTGTCAACTTGGTTGCCTTCTTGAATAATTCTGTTTGTGGTTGGCATGAAAGACAATAAGTCTCTTTATAAGTTAAGTTGCTATGGAGTAAACATGATCTTGACCAATATGTCATTAATTTTCTATTGGTCTAATGGTATTGCACCTATTCAACACGATGCATCGATGACATCTGCAGTTTCTTGTCTAATTTACATTCAAACAGATTGTGTTAATTCAGATCAAACAGGCACATGCTATAAAAATTTATTCAGTATTTGGAGCTAGTTTTTTTTTTTTATGACAAACTGACAAGAAACTGCAGATGTCATCGATGCATCGTGTTGAATAGGTGCAATACCATTAGACCAATAGAAAATTAATGACATATTGGTCAAGATCATGTTTACTCCATAGCAACTTAACTTATAAAGAGACTTATTGTCTTTCATGCCAACCACAAACAGAATTATTCAAGAAGGCAACCAAGTTGACACTTAGCAAGACGAATTTGAGTTTGTGATCGTCTAATCAGAGACAGAACTGTAAACACAAGTCTCCATGGACAGTGAACTTATCTCTTCTCAGTTGAAAGCTTCTGTGCATATCTCTTTAAAATTTTGCTAGTTTTTCATCGCTCAAATTATCTCCAGATTTCGAAAGCAGCTAGAGCCTGTTTTTATTTGATTAAAGAAGATCTACTGTTTTCAATTATTGGTTAGCAAGGGCTTCTGACTATTAGGTTCTGATGGTTAGGGACTACCGAGTGTCAAGTCATCTAAATTTATGATCAATTTTTATTGAAATTTTCACACCATTGTGGTAATCTTCATTCAATTTTATGGATAAAAATTTGGAGAATGATCTGTTTTAGAACCCTTGATCTAAACAAATTGGAAACTTTGTATAGTTCATATAATTTTCTGCAAAATGATTTCTGGTAAATTGATTCGTCTGACTTTATTTCTGTTAATGATTTATAACTCTAAGAAATAAAATTCTGTGGAGGATGTAGGGTTTCCCTTATTCACAGTGAGTAGAATACTTGATGAGTTTATAAATACTACTCCAATTCTTGATCAGTGGAGCCTTCAATATATGATCTATTGAGCTAGAATCTGAAAAATAAGAAGTTCAAGGTCCAATAGTGGAGCATCTAAGGGACAGGAAATTGCAAGACATGACAGTTCTTGACCTGACGTCTGAAGCAATAGCAGATGAATTGAGGCAGACAATGTTTCCATGTTTCCTGTTGTTATTGAAGGTCCTTAGGGGAATTCACCTGTTGAACATGACAACAGAGAGGCAGGAACATGTTTCTGACTGCCTAATGCCCTGTGTCACAGGGCCAGGGTCAGACCATGAAAGCAGGGTGCACATCACTTAGAGTGAGGTGTGATGCCCAATTATCTGGATATCTGATGTTCAGATGAAGTTTAACCCCTGTATTTTTTTTTGACCCCATTTTGCTGATAACCTTTAGAAATGAGTTGATTTCTACATGGCTATTGCTGGTCACTCTGGTTCAGAACCAATGTTTCTTGGTGGGTGATCAATCACAAGGTCATTTAGCCTTGTATCAGTCAGTTCATCATATTTTCAATCCCGTCTGGATTATGATTCACCTCAACACTGTGTATAGCATACAGTCATACACCCACCATGCATGTACCAATGCAATATGCTTTAGAGGCATAGTGTACATAGCCACCTTGAACTGTTAATGATTCTAGTCCCAGGGGAGTCTGCTACTGATAGATAACCATAAATTATTGACCCTGGCTGTAATCCTGTTTGTGGTTGCTGCTGGATCCCAGCATGACTTTTATTGTATTGCTGTGTGCCAGGCTTGGCTTCTGGATCTGTCCTCTCTGTCTCTGACAGCACCTTTCAATTCCTAGTCTTATCTCTGTTAATTGCTTGGTAGGTGGGCCTATTAGTGATCTATAAGCAATTCATTAAGATTCATAGAACACCATCTGATAGTAGGTTTAACATGTTTAAGGGAAGTCAGATTAGCGTCATCTGTTTACAGTGGGATTATATGCTTGTCTCGTGCCTCAGTAGAAAAAAGCTTTTTAGATAAAAATCTTGTCAGAAGACTAAAGATAGAATTTGGCAGATGGTATTTTCTAAAGTACAAGTACCAAGAAGGAGAGACTTTCTGTTTTTTGGCATTTGCTATATCCATTCATTGTAATTTCACTAGGAAATACAATATAAGCTTTCCTAAAGTAATAAATTGTTACATATTTTAGAATATAATCAAATTCTTTTAAAAATATAGAGTAAGTATAAAATTAATTTTAACTCTTAGGTTTTTCTGGTCTGATTTTCTTAATCAGATTGACATTTCAATTATGCATTCAATTAGGCATATTGAATCAAAGTGACACTTTCTCACAAGATTCCAATCATATTTTACTTAAGGGCTACATTTTTTGGCATCCATTAGTGAACATTTCTTATTTGAAAGTACCTAAAAATGCCTTGAAGAGCTAGGTTGACTTTTGATGTAAAGTCAAAAAATGATACCCAATTGTTTTAATGTCCAAATATAGTTAACATAATAAAAGAATTAGCATAACTCCCTGACTAACGGATACATGGATTTCCAAAATTATTGTAAGTTTGATTCTGAAAAAGAGCCAAAAGATTAAAACTTGTCTCAAACTTTAGTAATCTTGAGCATTGTTTATTGTGGCATTGCTCATACAGTAGGTGTTTAACAGTTTTAAAAACACTTTATCTTTTAATCATAGCCCTTTGGCTTTTTTCGCCAGTTTTGATTTTTTTTTAATCCATAAACTTGTTCTCCAATGGGGATATAGAGATTGTTTCTAAATGTCATTACTAACTAGGGGGTAGTATAATACTTATACATAGATTTCATATCTTTCTAAAGGGGAAAATTGTTATTCTAAAAGAGAAGACTTTTAAAAGGCTCCTTTAAAGTATCTTTCTAAATCAGCTTTGATTGTTTTGATGTGGTTGGAGTGACCTTGGTCTTGTTAAATGGTAATCCTTTCTTATCCCTATACATGGTATGGGGTTTTAAAAGATCTAAATTAATTTCTAATGCACTTTCCTTTTTGTTTTTAAAACAGACCTTTTGTGTTTTTAGTTGTTGTTAGACACGAGTTAATATAAATTGAATGTATTACAAAACATGACTCAATAGAAGACAGATCAAGATTTGGGTAATCTGATATGCTTTACGCCTCTTCTTCTTGACTAACAGGGGATTTTGTCTATTTGTAGAATTATCACTCATATTAAGAGTTCCTTCAGACTAAAAAATGAGTAGATGAGATTGCAGAAATTTTCTAAATAAATATTTAATTAATATTTTGGCCTCAGTGTCAATATAAAATTATTAACAATAGTTAAACTACAATTACTACACATAAAGTTTATGAGTTCATGAACAAGCGCAGATCTTTTTGTAAAATCATCAAAATAATCTGCAGGTTTTAATCTGCTGGACTTGTTCCATTTGGCACTGCAGCGCTATGGGCAGATATACAATGAGATTGGAGCAAAACAAGATCATAAGGGATTTCTCCACAATGCACCCTCGTATTTACATACAACTCGGTGCAAATGTCTTGAGGTGGACTGAAAATAGCTTAGAGCAATGACCCATCCAAGTTGTCTTTGTTTTCTATGTTCTCATTTTGAATAATTTGTTGGAGGAATAATGTTGTTTTTAGATAAAGACTATATTTAATCATATACTATACAACAGGTTCTGGGTTAATTATACAGAATATGGTTTTTACTTTTTTTTACTCGAAACTTACAATTTTTAACTTTAATACTGTATATTTTTCATAGTTTTCTGACAAATAATGAGTTTGTTTAGGTTTAAAAGTAAACTGGAAAATTTTTAATTTGACCTGATGTAGAAAGTATTGAAGTCTCTATATGTCTTTTCAGTTTGAAATAGTCGCAATGAAAACATTTCTTGTTTATAGATGACAAGGCAATACATAAATTAAACAATTCTTGCAGAATTTAAACTCTAGCTGGTAGCATAACCTAGGTTTTTAATAAGTAAAACAAACAAACAAACAGACTGATTTTTGTTGATATAGGTTGTGAGGTTGGGCATTTTGGAAGCTGTGACGCAAGAAAAGGCACCAGGGTCTATATATTTGCACATGCCATTAGTTTGTCAATACATGTTCAGGAATCCTAAAGACTATTTAACTATCTCTCTATACACCTCAGGGAGAATTTAATATCTGTAAAGAACCTGTCAATAATTTTAGTTGATACACCCTTAACTCGGCGTCCAATAAATTACAACAGTAAATTAGAAAATTGATTTTTACTGCCAAATGGTGCCATAAATTTATTTAGATTGTTTGTTTAATACTGTTAATCAGAGAGAAGTTGTTCAAATATTATTTTATTATCATTGTTACAATGCATAGCACAGAGAAATAATAAGCAGGGGAAAAAAGCTACTTGTTAATTCTGGCTACTGTATGTGTTTTGAGATATGGTAATGAGTTCTTTGTAATTATACATGGTAATTGTAAAATGACAATTCATTACGTGGAAGGACTAACTATCATTATACATATTGCCAATGTGGTCATGTGGCATGCCATAAAATACAGGATAGTCAGTTTATGTCCACTGTCTATGATAAATCAGCTTTTTGGGCCTGAACTCCGCATTTTGTTGACTTAGTGATAAGTTGGTTCATCATTTACCTCTTAGCTCAGACCTGGGATAGGAAAGGCCCATCTTTGAAAGTTTAGACTGCAATGGTTGTAAGAGAGTGATTCTAGATAAAGTGGGTATATCAGACCTGCTCAGATAGATGCATTGCTATACAAACTCTGCTATCAAAAGACAGAAGATAGAATAGATCTCGGGAGGCCATCTCTTCATACCCCTATCTACCTATATTACACCCATGCTTCATTATTTTATCAAAGACTGCTTTGCATTATTCAATTTTAGACCTTGACAGATTGCATGTATACCAGTACGTGAATCCAGTAAACTTAAGCCTTAGTTATTCTTTTGGTTTTCACAAACCTCCGTACACAGGTGTACCATATTTGTCATGATGCATGAAGTGAGAAATGGGCTGTACTATACATGTGAAAGGGTCCTAGTACCGGTATTTGCTGTTGGCTGATAACCACAATGAGAGAGAACTCATCTTGTCAGGTCAAAAGAGATATTTCCCTCCCTTACTTCTGAGGAAATCTGGAACAGTGGCTTCTAATATCCAAAAAATGAATTAACTAGATGATTTCTTTTCCCATTGGTGTTAATTCTATGGTGGTGTTAAAATAAGAATATGATTTTATACTCTACTTTTTATGTTAATTTTGCTATTGTTGTTATTCATGCTCGTCTGAATAGACTGCTGAGAATTTTTCCCTTAATGCATACAGAAGCTTTTCCAACACAGCAATTTCTGTGTGAAATAGGGATATAATTTGGGCTAGAAGAGACTTCCCACAGAAATTGTACCCTGTTTCATTGTGAACTTAAGGATTTCACATCATTTTCTGTCGGCCACTTTAATTTTGCCTTCCTACCTAATGTATTTCATGGTGTTCAGTGTAAAACTAGGACCTTGATACAAAGTAGCATTCCAGCATATGTCACCTGAATTTCACACTTCTGCCTTTTGTTATATACCTTTAAGAAAAATGAAAAACAGTTTTTAGAAAATGTTTGGTTTTTACAACAGTTACCACATGTACAAAAACAAGTTGATTGATTAAATTAGATTTAAAATATGTAGAAAATGAATTAAATCATACAAAGTTGTTAAAAGCATGAATGATTTGATTTATTATGGTAATGGATAGACGTGGCTTGAGTATTTTGAATAATTAGAGAAAATTTATTCCACAGATTTGCAAGGTGTGCAACTTTACCAAGGAGAAAGCGGCAATGCTCCTCATTACAAACTCATCCAAGTAGAAAAGGATTCCATGTTGCTAGGAGCAAGGTACAGTACTGCCTCAAAAATCAGGAGATTCCTAAAGTGAATATTTCGAGTTTTCACTATGTGTGTAATTTTATGCAGAATTTTGTGTGACGATCTGCTATAATGAGTAGAAAGTCATGCAGTTGAATAATTAACACTGTTATTTATGCTGTGAAAACTCTAAGATTCTAAATTAAAAAACCACAGAGTAAAAAAAAAATAAACCACACAAACTTATAACATTTATTAAGGACAGGAAGTATTAAAGAAAGATGATATTTTGTTATTTAATTTCGCAATAACAAACTGGGATGGTGGGAAACCAGATCTGGTTCATTTATGTTAAAATTAAGCGATTCACAACCAAAGAGATGGAGGAAATGTGCATGGCTAGCAATATTAGAGGATAGCAATTTATTCAGTAAATGAATAGAGAGTGAACATTATACATGTGTTCTTACAGACTGGTAAATTCAGTTACGGTAATTATTTTGATGTGCAGCGTGTATGAAATCAAAGCTGCACACAATCTAAGTAACTTGAAAATCCAGTCAACGTTTTCTGAGAAAATGAAGGTTTTTATTTTTAAATCTTTAAAACTTGGCACCAACCTTCCGTTGAAGTGACCCATTAAGTGTTGAAAAGCGAGAATTGAATAACCACTTCTTTCTTGCCTTCCAATGATTAGATATTGGAAGATAATGGTCAGAGTATGGGTCTGGCAAGTCTGATAGTGAAAAAAGAAAGCTGGAATCGGCAAACTGGAAAGCCTGAATCAGCAAACTTCAGCAATGTTTTCATCTTAAATGAATTGTTTGACCGAGTTCTATCGTGAAGAGGAACACTATTCATTAATTTTATTTTCACTGCTTAGAGATTAAATAAAAGTAAAAAAACCATAATAAACTCGAGACATTTCTAATGAAACTTCTTCTCTTTCTTTGTAGAAACAAGATGTACAACATTAGTATGGCAACACTGGAAGAAAATGTTTTAGAGGTAATTATGGAATTTCATTAAGATTTTAATGGTGTAGCAGAGGGTTATGTAACATGTAAAACACAGAGATGGATTCCCCCTAGGTGAAGGAGCTGAAGAGTCCCATCCTGTTTTAAGACCAGATAAAAGAGTAAATCATGATGATATAATGGAAGCCCTATAGCCATCCCATTCACAAGCACCTATTATACAACCATGCACATTATAGTTTCCTGAAGTGCCCCAGAATCTGAAGCATAATGACTGTTACGCATTCTTCATTCCAAGTGAAAGTAATAAAGATAATGTTTTCCCTGCTGCTACAATCCACAGGTTAAATAGCACCTTAATCTGTGGCGATGATGACATACAATACTGTATTGTATGACTTACGTGTCACCGGAAGACGGTGTCTGTGTCATCTCTGTCTCCCACACCTGGGTAGCCACCCCACTGAATTTGTCAACAGATGGATGGGACAGGGGGACTTAGGATCATAATCAAATCCTCATTTAACCACCGTGTCCCCTGTCAATCATGTGTCACCCTAGCGTAATGAATACAAAAGCCCCTTATTTTCTTTCATTATTTTTTTTTTTATCGTTGGGGCAATCTCGGGTATAATTGTGATATATTTGTTATATATTGAGCCTGACACAGCCCTGATTGGCAGTTGTTAATATTTGTTATATATTGAGCCTGACACAGCCCTGATTGGCAGTTGTTAATATTTGTTATATATTGAGCCTGACACAGCCCTGATTGGCAGTTGTTAATATTTGTTATATATTGAGCCTGACACAGCCCTGATTGGCAGTTGTTAATATTTGTTATATATTGAGCCTGACACAGCCCTGATTGGCAGTTGTTAATATTTGTTATATATTGAGCCTGACACAGCCCTGATTGGCAGTTGTTAATATTTGTTATATATTGAGCCTGACACAGCCCTGATTGGCAGTTGTTAATATTTGTTATATATTGAGCCTGACACAGCCCTGATTGGCAGTTGTTAATATTTGTTATATATTGAGCCTGACACAGCCCTGATTGGCAGTTGTTAATATTTGTTATATATTGAGCCTGACACAGCCCTGATTGGCAGTTGTTAATATTTGTTATATATTGAGCCTGACACAGCCCTGATTGGCAGTTGTTAATATTTGTTATATATTGAGCCTGACACAGCCCTGATTGGCAGTTGTTAATATTTGTTATATATTGAGCCTGACACAGCCCTGATTGGCAGTTGTTAATATTTGTTATATATTGAGCCTGACACAGCCCTGATTGGCAGTTGTTAATATTTGTTATATATTGAGCCTGACACAGCCCTGATTGGCAGTTGTTAATATTTGTTATATATTGAGCCTGACACAGCCCTGATTGGCAGTTGTTAATATTTGTTATATATTGAGCCTGACACAGCCCTGATTGGCAGTTGTTACATCTACATGATGTGCATCACGATGTGCATGCCAATGTTATGATGATTGTGTCAAAATCACCCAGCCCTATAAATAAACAAATGTACCAGTAATCTATCTAACAATACACAAGTTTTATCTTATCTGCTGTCTTCTATCTTTAGAGAGCAAAAATAACAAGGTGTGATATATTGTATCTAGATAGTATAAAGTGCAGAGATGTTGATCAATATTTGATAACTGTTTTCATTTATTTTTAACAGAGAATAGAATGGGAACCCAGAGAATATGACAAAAAAGTTTGTGAAACCAAAATGAAAACCAAGGTAAGCAGTATTATCAATGTTGACCTTCAGCAAGATAAAAACAGCACCAAGTACTCTGTAGACCCCAGCTAGATCGACATTTACATCAAATCCCTGACAGGCTGAAAAACAAATGAGTGAAAGCGATGAGCTAGATGACAATTCAAAATTCTTTATGCAGTCTCATTTCTGTCACTTTATGGAACCTAATTATGCGCACAAGACGTTTTTAATCCCCCTATTAGTATAACCATAGTCATTCACTGTGTCCATATAAATCTCCTGAAAACATACTCAGAGTCTGGTGTATAAGAGGACAATTACATACTTATGGAACTGAAACATGCTAGATTTGTACCTTTTTAGGCTAATGATATTTGTCAGTATGAGGTTACTTTGGTCATTAAGAGTGAAATATACACCTGAAGTACACACCTGCAAATGATCTGAGCAGGTATGAGTACCCAGTGTCAGGGGTCCTGGGCTCGATTGTTTACTCTCAGGTAGGAAAAACAGTAATAAGAGCTCTCGTTCCGTATCTTTTAGCCTATCAAGACACAAACGGTTTGTGTGCTTACGTTACTCAAGGTTAATTAGGAACTTATCTTAGGGTTATCACAGTGGCCTAGTTTGGGAAGACAATAGACAAATGGGCCATGATAAAACAAAAGATACCAGGTTTCTCAGGTTCTGGATTAACGGTAGATTAATGTCTACAGATTTCAGTAATATTCATTAAATCTATTTGTTTCACAGCTGTCTCATTTTATTTTAAACAGTATGGCAGCAAATGTTTCAAAACAGCTTTTAATACTGGTTTTTAAAATGCCCATTTAGCAAAACATCATCACAACTAATTTCACTATGAGCATTAATGCAGTGAGGAAAAAAATTAATTTCTCCTTTTGCCAATTAATAAACTAAATCCTTAGTACTTTTTTTAGTCATTTCATGAGGGATTATGTATGGAGCAGTTCTTTAAAAGTTCATGTGCACCAATAATTTTCTGATGTAAAGA
This sequence comes from Saccostrea glomerata, assembly GCA_003671525.1. Taxonomy (NCBI): domain Eukaryota; kingdom Metazoa; phylum Mollusca; class Bivalvia; order Ostreida; family Ostreidae; genus Saccostrea; species Saccostrea glomerata. The sequence goes on along the minus strand of PRKT01000041.1, from coordinate 975,921 downwards.
AAGTAAACACACCAAATTGTAAAGAAAAATTTCATGGGGTGTTTTTTCTTCATCTTTTCTCTGATTCACATTTCAGTAAAAAGAAAAGTGTTCAGTGTACTTAATATTTGATTGAGAGTGTTGACAGACCTGATATTTTGTTTATACAGTTTTGAATGAATCTTTATCATAATCTTCTTAATAAAAGGTGCGTGGACATAAAAAATCAGCTTTCACTAAAATGTTGGAGAAAAAGTCTCTAGCTTCATGAACAGAGCATTAATTGTTACGACTTTTGATTTGGTTCGTGGAGACCCTCCCATTTTACGTAATACAGATATCAAGTTATGCAATAGATGCAAACTAATAATGCTATCAGACGCTTGTTCGTTCTTGTCAGCTTCAGTTGTACGTTTTACGACATGAGACATTAACAATATTTTGTCTGCATCTTTATAATTCCACAACGAAGAATAAGCAGGTACCAAAAAAGTATAGCGATCCTTTGTCCCTGATCAGATGGGTGTACAATATGAACTATCTATGTATCAATTACAATACAGGGACACACCCACAATGCTAATTGCTGGATAAGGCAACTTCTCCAGCATTTCAATCTGTTATAAATGTCATAATATACCAAATATATGTATTTGTTGTGAAGATTTCCACCCAGTTCAAACACGGGTGTGAAATAACAATCTTTGTATTCTAAAGAAGTAGATTTAACTTAGAGAGAACTGTATATAAAAATACATATAATGTAAATATTTTTGCAAAGTTGCATCTTGTTTTTGTTTTCATTAACATGCAATAATAACAATGCCACAGAGATTTTTTTTATTATTTAACATGGGTTATTTTCACCAAAGTCAAGTTGTTTGTGTATGAGACTGTGCCTACTTCTGAGCTCTAAATTAAGATTTGTTTCTTTTGTCTTTTTAGGAAGAATGTCAAAACCATATTAGGGTCATTGGCAAGAAACCATCCGGGGAATTATACGTGTGTGGTACCAATGCTTTTAAGCCAAAATGTCGCACCTACGTCAAATCGGAGGTAGGTTTGGTCCACTATTCTTGTATAACAGCAAAGGACAAATCCATTGTAAACCTATTATGCATGCTTATTTTATAATTCTATGAATGAAAAACTGTTATGCTGTTAGTATACTAAGTGGTCAATTGGTCATTTTCAAGATCATGTACTTCAATATAAGGGAAAGTACGACCAACGGACAGCTTGAAACAACAATAAGCAATCGTTCATTATGAAATGAAAAATTGCCTCATTATGATTTTTTAATACCATATCAAATAAATAAATTGTCTTTTGTGAGAAACTGTCAATCCTTTGAATGACAGTGTAAAATATCAATTAAGCTAGAGACATCGTTTGTTCATGAAAAGAGGAAATTAAATGACATGTCTTGTGATCTGTAAATTTTATCCCACTCTCACCATTATAAAATAAAACGACTAAGAACTCTTTTCTGCCAGTAACTCTGTCTCTCACACCAATCTGTTACCATTCTATTCCTAGACTTATCAGAACTAGCCGATCAGACATTTATTTAAAACTTTATTTGATTATTTGATAATTCATTGACACTTGAAAATTGATTACTGCATAGGTTTGGTATGGGCAAAGTCATGTAGTAATAGTACACCTTCTAAAAACTGCTTAAAGGTTTGGTTTATCTATCATCAGACCTAGAAAGTTGGGTTTCTGATTTCTCCAAGACCAACGGGCTGGGATTTATTTTGATCAGTTGATGTTTTACGACCTTCTCTTTTGGTATTAAGGCTGATGGGATCTTTATCACCTTGCTGATAATAGTCCAGGAGAAGGGGGCTATTCAGAAATATGATGTGTGTTATGACACTTGATTACAATAAAAATAAGCTTTTATCAGAGATAGAGAGGGTCTTAACTTTTGGCTTTGTATCAAACTGATTATGTAGAACACAGGTGTGTGTAGGTCGTATAGCTATTTGTGACAGCTCTGGTTGTTGTCAGCCATGCTTACAGCACTTGACAAGACTACAAAATATCTCCAAGAAAGCACAACCAAAATTACTTTTAACAAAAAATATCTAAATTTTTTGTTAAAAAAACAATCATTAAAAATAGACGTGAAAAAGGGCAATAGCCTCTTTGTTGCAGTACTGAATCGCTGTGACACTAGATTCTAGCCTATAAATTAAGATGACTCAGTATACTATAAGGGGATGGACCAATTGTGTGGGGGGTGGGGGAGTGGGGGTCCATCCACCAGTGTATTATTATGGAACCAGTCGACCCAACATCCTGTTTTGACCAAAGTCCCCTAAAGGTCGCCAATAAGATATTTAATTAGTGGTCTTCTAAAGTTCAACAAACTAAACTTTAACTTGTGGCAAGCAAACAAATTATCAACTAAGAGTAAATGTTCTCATGAATAACAGGATGTTTATTTTCCTGAATATGGCCTGAAAATGGATAAATACTCTGAAGGAATAAGTCTGGGCTAATTCTTATAATGCCATATTAAACAAATATTGTCTTTAAATGTACTGTTTTGAGTTTATAATATAAACAGCATGAACATTTTAATTAAGTTTTAAAAACTAAGACCCAGAAAAATAGAACACATGAAGAGATTATTATTCAAACACTATGTATATACCAATATTTCAAAATGCTAAAGTAAATATATATAAAATTTTTTAAATTTACGAAAGTTTATCGGTCAAGTAATTCTGAGATTCCTGATTTTCTATCTAGGAGATGACCTATGTAATGAAGGGAGAAGAGAAAGGAATCGGACACTGTGCCTTTGATCCCAACCACAACAGTACTTATGTATTCTCAGGTCAGTCCTACAGATGTCAGCTAGTACAGCATGGCACTAGTGCTGTCATATTAGTACTTCATTATGTCTACTTGACATCTTATTTTTTACACGTTTTTTCGCTACTTGGTAAGAAGGTAGAGTGAATTTATGATACAGGCACGTTTCCTATATACACAATATGTCTCACTATAATCAGTTGCAGTGCTATTCAATCAGCATCCATTTAACCCTAATGGATAGTGCTAATCCCCAATTTCCATAATGTCTCGGTTCCTAATACATAATGATTTCCTGTAGGGATTTAGAAAATTGGATGGAAATACTGGTCTGTTGTATCACTTCCATACAGCTCAGCATTTGTCCAACTGTAAATTATGCACTTGGTTAACTAAAATGTAAACACATTCAGATTTAGATAGTTGATTGGAAAGCAAAAAGTACGATGGAGCCACGTATATGTCAATGTTAGACCACCCCCCAGAAATGGCTTCCAGCCAGATGATATGGCCAGTAGTGATAATGTCACAATAATGGAGTCTGCATGACAAGAGACTTCATCAATAACTGCCTACTCAAGGCCATAAAATAATGGCAGGCTAAAAGATCACTCATGACTCTATCATGAGATGAAGCAAAAAGGAAGTCAAAGATTATGCTATAAAATTGTCTGTCCTTCTGGCAGATGTGCAGGAGCTATAGCAATAATCCACGCTTGGCTGAGTTTAATAAGACTGATGCTGAGTCCTTAAGAACATGCAGACTTAGTCTTTGCCAGAGATAAGCTTGTCTATCACTACCTATTGGTGCTGTCCAAGCAAACAGACCTTTTGAACCTCCAGATATGTTTTGAGGTTCTGTAATTTACCAGACAGACTTCCAATCAGGAATTAATCAGTTTATCTCTCTTTGTGTTTTTTGCAGATGGCAAGCTGTTTTCCGCTACTGTGTCCGATTTCTCTGAGAGAGACCCGCTCATTTTCAGCACCGACTATGGCCACAACATTCTGAGGACTGAACAACACGACTCCAAATGGCTGAATGGTACTTCATCTCACTGCATTTGACATTTGAAATTTTCTTGTTTTCTGAATATACCTAGGCATCAACTAAGCATCTGAAGTTTAGTTTTTCTGATTACCTATACTCCTTAAATATTCAAGATACAATATCTGAAATAAGCACTTAAAGGTATATATTTTATATAGCCTCTGGAAATATGAATCTATCTGGTTCGGTTTTTTTTTTTGATGATTTTTTACGTGTTTTTGACAAGTTGACCTATTTAGCTTTTGTTATGAAGTTTTTTTGTATTTCTTGAATGAGATGCTTGAGAGACTTTGTAAAGAATTATTTTCCCATAAAATATATGTTTATTCAGAATGGTCAACAGCCCTTGTTATGGAAAGACTTTATCTATACATCTCAAGCTTTCAACATCATTTGATATTACCTTACAATACATATTTTCACCCCATATAGTTTTGTTTCTAAAAATATAAAATTTCTCAAAATCAGAAGATATTTCTAGGACAGATTTGGGACACCTTTTTTAAAATGTTGCACTTAATAACATCCCAAGTGTTAAATTTACATAGATCGAGAGTAAGGGTTTTATTTATGACAAGATGAGCTTGATAACTTTGACATGATATAGCTTTACTATAGTCTCCTCTCTTGTTATGAAAATGACTGGATTAAGAAAGCTGAGCAGTACATGCATAGTAATCAACACCTCACCATTTTATGTTTTAATTTATCTACTTTCAGATCCCAACTTTGTCAGCTCCTTTGACATTAAAGATAAAATCTACTTCTTCTTTCGGGAGACTGCAGTGGAACATATCAATTGTGGAAAGGTGATTTATTTCTCATTAACTTTAATAAATTCATAATTATATCTGGACTGGATGCACCCTGTGTTTCTTGCCTCGTAGCCCAGCCATTTTATCACTGCTAGAATCAGTGTCCAATTCTCTGACAGCACATTTCATCTTCAGTAAATCTCCAACTGTGACCAGTTTTGTCCGAGCCTGCTGCCTGCTACCTCACCTGAGGTAAAACAAATTACCTGTAGGTTCGGGGATGAGGCTATTGCAGATGGAAGTCATTATTATGCCCAAAAATTATACATTCATGAGAAACTAGAAGCATACAGGGTTTTGTGATTAATAGCATCACGGTAGCAATATGTTAAAAGTGACAAATTGGGCTGCAAATGCCAGAGCCAAAAATATATGAATTTTTTACAGAACTGTTACAAATATATTTGTCTTACACACACATCTATTGTATATTTCTCTCTGAGTCGTGAAAATCTAGAGTGAAATATTGACTTGTTTTGTTTTGTTTTTTTTAGGAATGCAAATTAACAAGTGAGTGTATTCTTTTTTAGCAAATTCATTAATTTTCTCCCTGTTGTAGACGGTTTTCTCAAGAGTGGCCAGAGTGTGTAAAAATGACAGAGGAGGACAAATTATGATGAAGAACATCTGGACCTCCTTTCTCAAGGCCAGATTAAACTGCAGCATACCTGGGGAATATCCTTATTACTTGGATGAAATCCGTAAGTGTCCTGTAATTAAACAGAAAAATCCTGTGGTAGTTGGTGTAGAACTGTAATAAACAAGGAAAGAATAGCTGCCCTCACTGATGTGACAGCAATTAGAACTTTGTACTTTTTTGTATGTTTTAACTATCAGATTATCCCCAAATAAAAATACAAAATAAGGAGAATTCCAGAGAAATTGCTGGGTTTTTACCTTGTGTATTGTTCCCGGTCTAATAAAGCTGTCATTAGGTCTGTACAGAGTACCTTTGTAGAACTCTTTACTGATTCTTATAGTTAGACAGTTATTACTCTCTCCTCTGGAAGAAAATTCTTTGTGGCGACTGTAATGGAAATTCTTATGTAACACTCTCTCACAAGAAGTTTAATACCTGTCAAAGATGCTTTTCCTTGAAGTGAATAGCATTGGGTTAATGACGTAAAGTGTGCATACTTCTATTGAACCACAAGAAGAGTACTTTTACCTTTACATGTCTATGTTACAGAATCTACATCAGAAATGGGTCAAGGTAACTACATGTCGACAGACAGAAGTGATAATAGGACGGACATGTTTTACGCAGTCTTTCGCACTCCTGAAAATAGCATCCAGGGCTCAGCTGTGTGTGCCTTCAAATTATCAGATATCGAAAAAACATTTAAAGGAAAGTTCAAAGGTCAAGAGTCCACCTATCATAACTGGCTCCCCGTGTCGCACCCCAAGCCCGACAGGAATCCCCACCCCAGCACCTGTGTCAATGACTCTTACCAGATCTCCGAGCCCATGCTCAACTTCATCAAATCACACACCCTGATGGATGAAGCTGTCCCCAGTGCTGGGGGAAGTCCAATCATTGCTCTACCAACATTCAAGTAAGTATTCAAGATAAATATAAGTCTTGCTTCAAGTTCACACTTAATTAACATCTTTGAAATACACAGTCAAAAGCAGATTATCTCAAGATAGGACAAAATGCATGACAAAGAAGCTCTGTTTTTGCTAATTGTAACATAACCACCAAGTAAAAATAACTCTTTGCAAGTTAATTAACTCCCAAGTGAAGGTTTAACAGTTTAGAAAACTATAAATCCCATAAATATTGAATAATATACTACAATAGAAATAGGTTATTAGATGAAAAAAAGTTAATACTGTCAGTTTATTAAAATTGATCATAAACTATTGATGAATTGTCAGAAATGAGGTGTAGCCCCTGATTGATAGTACAGTATTGCTGTCTCCATTAAGAATTATGCTTACTATTGTTCCAAGTTGGATTACACAATGTATTTAATTTCCCCATTTTCTGTAAATGTCATTTCATTTAAGCATGTCTCTGGGTGGTGGGCAAACACAAGAGGATGGGGGTCTATGTGTATTCATTATGCCATGATTTTTATCTTCTGCTTCACCCATCCATACATCAAATGTTAAATTTAATCGCATATTTTATGACAAAGCATAGTATTTGTTTAGAAGAGGGCAAAACCTACATGATTTGGTGCATTTTTCAGGTGTTTTTGGAAACATGTAGTTCAAAAACCTCTTATGTATTCAATAATGAATAGCGACCATTTTGTATCTCATTTTAAAGCGATTCACTTAGATGTATCTGGTCACATAGGATTTTCATTTGACACATATTAAATTTATGTTGGTTTTATGAACCTTATATAATGCAGTATGGTAATTCAAGTTTTGCATTACAATAAATCTGAGAACATATTTCATACCAGGAAAACTATTAATGGGTGCAAAGAATTTGACACTCACTTTCCCATTATAAGTTTCATAGCAATAAAAGTAAATAAATGCAGAAAATAAATAGAGAAATTGGTTAAAAGAAGTATACATATTCAAAGGTATTTCTAAAATCCCAAGATTTTGTTTCAAACTGTTTTTTCTTTATTTTAGTTCCTGTGTGAGACTGCAGGACCCATACTGTTCGTGGGTTGATGACAAATGTGCAGCCAGTGATAGAGGGTAAGATTACTTCATATGAAGACATTATATCCACGCAAAAACTGGCCCAGTCATATCAGAACAAAACTATTAATTATTCATATGTTTTAAAGGAAGAGCAATGACATAAGTCATTTGATTAACCCAGTTAGAAAAGTCATGAATGACAAACAAGGAGACATGATGTCATAAAACTAATCTATCAGACTTTTTATGTTTTATGTTGTAAATATGGAATAATTCATAAAAAAATCTTAAACCAGTGCATTTTAAAATGTTTTAATTTACTCTTTTCTGTTTAGGATACAAAGCATTCGCTCTGGTGTAAACCCTGCCTGTGGACCTGAAGGTATGTAATAGTTTTGTGTTGGTCATTTTTTTCCCTTTGTTTTCTCTTTTATTTTCTGAATTAATTGGCATTTTGAATCAGTTGAACAACTGATGAAAGGTTTTCTTGCTAGTACGTGTTACCGTTTGTTTTGCTCTCTATTCTTCTTTTTTTTCATTGCCAGTTGATTGGACAACATTTTTAACACAATTTTTTGTTGTTATTGATTAGTTGATGTTTTTTGTTATGAACTTATGTTTATTTTTGTTTCAATCCAATTTTTATTAGAAAAATCCACATTATCACCATCTACTACACCAAAACCCAAGAAAATCATCACTGAAAAACCTCAGTGTGACTGTCAATGTCCCAACAGCAATGAAAATAATGTCCTGGGAGGTCAACCCACGAAAAAACCGGATCCACCCGTGGAAGTGGATGGTTAGTGTCTGTCTGACCTATATATATATTCACTATAGTCTTAGATGTGTCCACTGTCTTGAAGTAAAATCTGCTTTCTATCCACTGTATGTAGATAGAATGTAATTTACATCGAGCAAAAATACCCTTAACTAATACAGTATATTATTTGAGTTATACACAAACTAATTTGATTGCAGAATATAACCCATGCACGTCCAGGATATGTAATTCCCATATATTATGTAATTCAAGTTATAAACAGACAAACTTTTTATTCTTCAGTAGAGGATGAAATAGATAAGGCACCTGATGACTTTGTGGAAATCGGTCCCAACTTTAAGAAAGCCAATCCTGACTTGAACTACATGTTTCCAAAAACACCTGAAAAATGCACCAAATCATGTAGGTTTTGCCCTCTTCTAAACAAATACTATGCTTTGTCATAAAATATGCGATTCAATTTAACATTTGATGTATGGATGGGTGAAGCAGAAGATAAAAATCATGGCATAATGAATACACATAGACCCCCATCCTCTTGTGTTTGCCCACCACCCATAAGAGGAGAAAAGAACCTATTATTAGACCTATTGCATTCCATGCTACTTAGAGGACAATGAACAAGCAATGTCCAAGATAGGAATGAAGATGTCTCTATGATGCGATCCTAATTTGTAATCTTACAGATCTGTTAAATCTTAAAGAACTTGTGTTACACTCTACTGATTCTAGCGAAACTGGAGAAGGTCTGCTCATCTATATTAGTGGCTTGTTTTTCTCTTTCAGGGCTATAGGTTGTAAAAATGGTCTGCATATAAAACTAAACATATTAACCATGCGTAGACACCGGTTGAATGATAAATGTCAGATCATTATACTGAATGCACCTTGTCAAGTAGAAACACTGCAGACCTGTCCGTCTGATTGTTTCCTGTTTGAATCTGATGTTTTATATTAATTAGCTACGGATGTCAAAAGCTGAGAAGACAAAAGCTTATAAAAAGATATGGAGACTTCTAGCAGACAGAGACATTTGAAATCCTCTTGAATACTGGACCAAGGTTTATATGAGCTTATTAAGAGGTGGTAAAACATGTAAAGTATGGGCTCTTTGATGTTTCTCTAGAAAAGGCTACCCCCAGCACAGAAAGACAGTGGTAGTATAAACTATACAGTTTAACAAGGCCATAATTTTCACAAATACTAGGCCAGTAAGCTGGTGAATTATTTCTCTACATGCACTGTGACAGGCTGACTGATTTTAAATTCTTTCTGGTCAGATAAGGATATTTAACTCTGTGTTTTTGTCACTGTTTTATATGCAATGTACAGCCAGGTAACTTTTATTTTCCCGTACCTGCAGGAGGCCTGATGTTCGCACTGATGAAGAGGAACTGAGATGACTTTCTCTTTCGAAACGACGATAAGTTTTTCTTTTCCGTTGGCTCTGTAGATCTTGAGACCAGTGACCACATACTCCTCCGGGAAAACTTGAATGTCCTCTACCACCACATTCTCAACCTTTGACCCAAGACCTTTATTGATGACCTTGATAACTCGGCCATTATCTGTCAATATAAAAAAAAATTATCTACCAATATGTCAATAACTGGATCTTTGACAATTATATATGTATATCAGTTCTGCATTTTTAAATGTTATTTCGTGTCAAAATATCATAAACCTTGTCAGGTTTGTCCTGAGAAATGGATAGGTTAAATGGAAGCTTATAAAGTCTAGTTAAATAGAATTTATGAATCTCAAACAGTACTTTGTTCCACTACGGTGTAATAATGTGCCTTTCATACATATAATTGCCTAACTGAGCCATCATAAGATATTTAAATCTTTTTAAATCAATGACAATTGAGCGATTCACTGAGCAGCTTCAATAAGGCACCAATATTTAACCATATGCATTTATATGTATTGAAAGCAATTTTGAAATAGCAGTCATTATTTTCTACTTTACTTCTCCCACAAAGTGGTACAAGGAGACAGCAGACAATAATGCATACAATTACGTCTACCCAGACCCAAAGTCTAAAACCGCTCTACGTGCTTATCTTGTCCTAGGTACGAAAAAGGCGGCAAACAAATCCTGGTTTCAGGACCCCAGAAATGTAAATAAGTCCATAAAACCTCCAAAAAACTTCAGATATTTTTATGATTCCACAAATCATCTTCTGTACAATTTAGATTCTCTGTGATGATAGACAAGGGGTCATATTGACACAGACTTGAGATGTTATGTCACGGGGATATTTATAACACATTTTCTGTCAAAAATGCTACCCCACATGCATTAGTGTAAAAAAAATTACCACCCCTTCAAGAACTTAAAATATTTCAAAGACTGTATAGTTTCCATGCAATAAAGGCATCTCGGTGTGCAATGAAAGCTTGGTAAAATAAACTCACCCGTTCCTACGAAAATGACATCATAATATCTGCCATCGCCAGCATGAACCTGCCAATCAACCGCTATCTGGGTCATTCTGCCTCTGAAGTAAGGAAAACATACATATAAACTGTGTAAAAAAGAAAATCCAAGCACCTGGCCTCCCAAGATAAGATAGTCGGTATATCTTACGACTGGGCTGTGTCTAATACTTGTAGTTAATGTGATCACTTTTACTACTTAGACATTACCACACAGATGTAACTGCTGCAGTTCTACCCTATCTCAGAAATAATGAGATTTTTCAGCTTGATATTTCTTTGAGATAAATGAACTTTATTTTTTTTCAGTTTATTTTCAGAGAGACAGATATCAGTTTTGACTGTTTCCAATCAGTCTGAGATTGAATTACATCACAGCCTTATAGACTTCCTGTGTTAGAATACTACAACTGATGACTAAATTACATGCATTAACTCCTATTTGATGTGTACAATTTTTGTGAATTGTAACACTTCCACTATCAATCAAGTAAAAAGAAGGTGGGAGACATGCTTAAATGAAATGACATTTACAGAAAATGGGGAAATTAAATACATTGTGTAATCCAACTTGGAACAATAGTAAGCATAATTCTTAATGGTGAGAAATGTGAGTGTACTGTGTTGGTAGATTGTGTGTCTGTGGTGTACAGTGAAAGAACATTACAATCATCATGAGTCAGGATAATCCAGTGTGCCACAATCATCACATTTTGTGCCCAATCACATCAATTTCATATCATTTCATTGATACCAGTTTGAATACATAATGTAAAAATTAATCAGATGTTAATGTATTCAATTTATCTAATTTATAATCCTTGTAAGGCAGAAATGTCTCCATTTCATAAATTATAAGTGAAAATTTATTGCAGAGCATATTTCGTATTCATTTGTTACTTTTATTTACTTTTATTTACTTTTTTCAAGAAAAAGAGTTCATAAACTCTGTAAAATATTTAGTTTTTTCATATTTGTTTATTGATATTTTTTATATTTATTTATCGATTTATTCATTTTTTTTACAGAAATAAAAGGAGCCTCGGCACAGGAAGTAAGAAGCTCGTCTGAATCTTCCCTGTCTGTCGCGGAGACGGCCATTGCTATTGTCGTTTCTATCGTTGTGTCTTCCATACTGTCCTTCCTGGCTGGATACTGGGTCCGATCGTGTCGGAGTGAACCTCAGGAAAACCAGCTCACAAATGAAGAAATCTATGGTTCCTTACAGAAAAATCACAACAAACTCAAAGACAATGAGCCACGCTATGTGAATCATGCTCAGCTCGAACGCAACAATTCTCAAAAGCAACTCAATCTCATAGTGACAAATATCCAAAAGGGCTCCAATTTACCCAATGGGAGTGCATTACAAAAACCAGTTTTGAACATTCCTGTGCCTGATAAAACCTATGTATAGTTAGAGAATGGTATTTAGGAATTTTATTCATTGTTGCACACATAGTGCTGTGATAATGTGTTGACCAAATTATGGTCAGCCAAAGGCGGGAGCCCCGGCCCAGACCAAAAAGAGGCTCAGCCTTCTGATTGGTCATCACAAAGAATGAAGCCTACTGGCTTGTAATGACATTCCATTAACTGTAGGAAACACCTACTTAATTTATACTGCCAAATATGTAAAAAGAACATTTTGTGATAGTGCTAAAATGTATACAGATGCTGTATATATTCTGTAAATGTGTATATAATAACTGGAAAAAAATTTCAGTATAAAAGTTGTAAATGTGCGGTAATTATTAATTGCCAAAATTTAGATGAAAGATTTCACTGGTGCTTGAAGTTCATTATAAGGGCAACATTTATGTAGAACAAAGACAGAAATGTGTTCACATGACAATTTTCCATTTGTGAGCACATGCTGAAATATTTGCATTCAAATATTGCCCCAAACAGAGGTCCATACTGAGACTTGTATAATTCTGATGCAGGGCCAAAAAGAGAACAAGTCTTTAGGAATATCAGATTTTTTGATGTGACCTGGTGTGCTTTTAATATTGTATGCTTAGGAATGACAACGAATCAAAAACTGATGATGAATTTCTGTGTTCAGACTAACAGAGATGTACTTAATGCTCATTGTAAGACATCAGAACTAGTGCTGGAGACTTGTATATAGAATCATAATGATCTCATTTTTATTGAAGGCCAGTGTATCGAGTATCTAGTGGTGACTTGCAGCAGGGGGGATATGTGTTGAAACATGAAAAATTACCTTCCATTTTTAAAGTAAAGATATAAATCAAGCAACAACTCTTTATTTTGGGTAATATAAGTAGATATAATTATTTGGTATTCAAAAGATTAAACTGCATGGTCCATTTAAACTTTTTATTTTTTAAATATGGAACTTTAACTAAAGGTCAGCCACTAGATTAAAGCACTGCCTTACATAAAATATACTTTGTTATAGTTATAAGTAAAGAATCAGTATTCATGTATATGTTTATATTGTCATATGGCATTTATCCCACCTTCCTAGGTTTATAATTCTGCTTATACCAATCTATATGTTAAATATAATACACATTTTCCCACCATGGCTATATATTTTTATCACTGTTGTATCAAAGTCTATAAATATACATTTATAATTATTTTAGAATCATTATTTTTATATGATGGAAAATTTTTTAATGCTTTTATATATACATATGTTGGAATTTTAAGTACAAATAGTTTTTTACTTCAGAATTTTTTTTATGACAAATTTTTAATTCATTCAGTTTATCAAAACAGAAAATTGGTATAAGCAAAGAAAATGGTTACAATGTACATCAATTAAAGATAACGGTCAGCTTTAAATACGAGGATCTCAGATTGTACACAGAGAATCTTCTGGTCAGTTGGAGAGAGTTTTGTATCCCCCCGTAGTGTTAGTTCCTAGACGTGCCTCACATTTATATATATGTGAGGACTGCGTGTGTATAATATCTCCCTATAGCAGAGCTTCTATTTTTGGACTATTTTATGTAATATTTTATACCTTATAATCCCCCCAGAGGTACAAACTCTTTCAACTGATCATAAGAAATTGACTTATTTTTTGCTTTATTTAATAGATCAAAGCTGTATGAATTGTGACATTTGTACATTATAACACATCAAAATATATTTGTAATTTTGTTGCACACAGACCAAAATACATATATGTTATCTTTTCACTGCTGTGTGAAATGAAATATCTAAAAAAATAAATATGCTCATATACATGTGTATATAAATACATTTTTAAAACATGGAAAATGTACTTATTGAAAAAACTTAATAAATAATTAAAGTGAATACAAATGAGTTCTTCATCGATTTTGATTCATTGGAGGAAGTAAGGTATCCATCCCAGAAAACCAGGAGGCTTGTACTTTTACATGTAAAAGTTCTCTGAGTTTTTATATGGAGAAACTGATTGTACTTGTGAAATCCTTTGAAGGTGCATTTGTATTATGTATTTAGTGATGGGCCATGGTTGCCCTGTGTCAGGGTAATTTATGTAGAACCACTTGAGAACCACTGAGGTCACTTCTCTGTAACCAGACATTATATAATAACACAATATTTGCAAAGTAAACTCGTTTGCTTTTATGTGGTAGCAGTGATTTTAGCATTATAATATTTCAAAGTAAAAGGAGCTGTATAAATCACAAGAACTGGGGTGACATATCGGAGTAATCTGATACCAGCCAAAGGAGCTCCGATTTAATTCCAACTTTGGACATTGTGTTACACCTGCAGACAACCGACCTAAATCTTTGGTGGTCAAATCCTGCACGATAGAAACAGGCATGGGTTTTTCTTTATTTTTTAATGGAAGAACATGCATTTTAAAAGTCCTGCGGCCCATGTGTCTATTGTAATGACTTGCGTTGGCACTTTGTTGAATACATTTGCATACATATCCATCACAAGGGGCTATATATATAGCCAGATTTTATATTTTTCTTTGGGTTTTGTGGTTACAATGGTACGATGATTGACTTTATGATAAAACAGGTGGAGCAATGAACGCCAAAGTTGGCGCCAAACAAATCCGTTGACACAAAATTAGCTTCTCTGTTGGTCTGGGCTGTATATACACTATACAGTTAATACAGGTGATTATTGCTTTTATTGGGAAGCAGTCACAGGTGTTTGGGGAAATATAAATTATAAGTACAGTCTGTAATTAATATTTTCAGTGAACATGTCTGATTTCTCGAGTAACCCGGTAATTTATTTTTAGTAGAAATAGCAAGATCCTCTTTCCTTTGCGTCATGGTCCCAAGTTACTCAAACAGGAAGGATACCGAAACTCGGGTACCCGATTTTATTAAGGTAACCCTACTTACCATCTGTATGCACTTCCTATTGCAAAATTTTGTTTCGGTACGATTGGAAATATTTAATGACTAAACGTTAGATATGAATCTATTACAAACAGAAAACAAACAAGTATTGACGTCAAATTGGACCAATACAAAAGGTGAGTGCACTCCGAGTGAGATAACGCCACTGTGCGTGTGTTTACCGAGGGGTCCTTTACAGTTGTATTTCCTCTACCCTTCTTGCAATTGTCTTCACTGTACTGAAAAGTAACATATTAGGCAGGTCTTTTGATCCTGATCGGCCCATAAACCATATTGCTCACCTGATATACCCTAGTACTGTTCTCCAGAAAAAAACGGACGCCCTCTTTCTCCTTTTTTTGCTCCACCAGCTTCCAAGGGGCATGGACATTAAACCAGCCAATATGGGGGGGGGGGGGGGGGGGGTACTACACTACCAAAATGCCAAACGTGAACTTGCTGATCTGGATTTTTTGGATGGACTTTTGAAGGAATTTTCTTTCTCCTAAATAGGCAGTAGTAAAATTTGATTTAAGGTCCACCTTACTCAATGGTTCATATTTTGAAAATGACAAATGGCTCCACGTAACTTGGGAATGTTTGGTAAATATAAGCTAGTTGTCCCGGCTACTTTTAAAAAGGTTCTTAACAACTTTTTCCTGGGAAGGGGGGGGGGCAAGATCTTTTGATGTGATTTTTTCTCTCAGGCCAGTTTAAAACTCGAATCCTTTGGAATCAGTTTTGAACAACCCCACCCCTTCTTTAATAGTCTAGGAATACATAACAGACAACAAAGCAAAATGTGTAAATGTTTAATGAAATATTTTTGATTGCCTTTGCATTGGCGTCGGAAGCAAATTGAAAGTGGGGGGGGGGGCTAAGTGTAAAGAAGTTTTTGTTATACCTTC
>PRKT01000041.1:905222-960015 GCA_003671525.1 Saccostrea glomerata | reverse complement strand
CGAAAGGGGGGGGGGTAGGTTCGAACTTCAGTAGCAATTTCTTTGAATATATATTAACACATTAAGATGATATTCGTTCTACCAGGGTTACTTGAATTGATGTATGCATAGTATTACATCAGTTCTTGCATCCAAATGATCTCATAAAAGATAAACCCTGGAAAGGAAATATTTTTTGAGAGGGGGATGCTGTCTAAATTCCTGAATTCAAAACAATAAGATACTACTTAAAACACATCAAGATCACATCTAGATCCGATAGTTTTTTTTAACATTTCACTTTATCTGAGAGGACCCCCTCCCCGTTTTGTTTGCAGGGGATTTGTTATTATTTTACAGTTGGATTTGATTCTGTTATTATTTTACAGTTGGATTTGATTCTATTATTATTTATCAGTTGGATTGATTTTGTCTTATTTATCAGTTGGATTTGATTCTGTTATTATCTATTAGGTAGATTTGACTGATCACAGAAAATGGATCACAAACTGTAGGTGGAATTCCCGTTTTCTCTGGATCTGTGTTAATAGTGAATCCTTATACCCCACATATGAAGTGCAAGGATTACATTTACATATTTATGGAATTTAGATAGGAGGGATTAGAAAGATAAGTGAAATCTTGTCTTTAAAACTAATAAACTTTATCTTGTGACAAAATGATGTCCTTATAGCGTAAGTCTAAGATACAAAAGTATTAAATTATTTTTTTATCTTAAATTGACATGCATTGGAAAACTTAAATAATTTGTTTCAAGTTTTTTTTCTTTCATTTGGGGGGTTAATTGTTTTTCAACTGGGATCAATTTCTGCTGGAAAACTGGCCCTTGTGGTATTTTTACTACAAAAATTTACATTTTTCCACTAGGGACCAGCAGTTACAATGTATTTTTCTTCGCCTTTCTTGTCAGAGTTTCTTCATCTTTACACTGGCAAAGATTGTTTTCGTGAAAAATATGAATCGAGTTATCTCTCTTAGCTGATGATCAACCCGATTTCCTTTAGAGTCATCTCTCTTTGGCTTGGTTCAAGAAATCACTTCCCGAATTGCTTATAACAGTCTGTTATTCTTCGACGAAAACTCAAGTTAAAGTTTTAACTTCGAGGGTTTGTTTTTGTACTAGTAAACCATTTCGCAGTACGAAATTTGCGACAGATCTAACAAAAAATTTGGAGTAGACTAGTCGAATGCCCCCTCCTATTCGGGAGGCTACTCAGTACTCCTTTTTTCATTCGGATAAACACGTCAAACATTAAGATACGAAACCAAAAAGTTTAATTTATTTTTATCTATTGTACATGTTAAAATTCTGCAGTATAAAAATCATTTCAATAAGGTAATAATGATTGAAAGAGAAATTACCACAATTTTAAACATATAGTTTGTTCCAAACGAATTTGCAGTTTCATATAGTCAATTATGAACAGAATAAAAAAGGAATAACTTGCTGTATAAAGAAAAGTTTAGCCAACTTTTGATAGCGAGTACTTTGAAAAGAATCGTATACTGTTTGGAGATAACGAACAGTATTAGGGCATTCAATAAAATTCATGAGTATGTACGGATCTCTAAAACATCAGAAGTGCACCATGGAGGAGTTCGCATCCCTCCATGGTGCAAAATAATTTTGCAAATGACTAAAGATATATATATATTTCAATACATTTTAACTACACGATTTTCCTATTTTTCCTATTTTTTGAAAAGCTGCAGTAAAAACAGACGTAGGCAAGGATATTTTGGGAAGTCAACATTACCGCTACATTGCAAAAAATTTCAACACATTACCGCTACATTTCTTCAAATTTTCGACCAATCATTACCGTTACACTTTTTTGACCAAAAACAGCCCATTACCGCTACATATTGAATCAACCGAAAACAGCTCATTACCGCTACATATTGAATCAACCGAAAACAACCCATTACCGCTACATATTGAATCAACCGAAAACAACCCATTACCGCTACATATTGAACTATAGCTAGGTATGGTACGGAATATGAGCTTCAGTCAGCAGAATTCACGCACTATATAGTGAAGTACAATTTTTATTTGAATTCTGGTCAAAAGAATGAGAAGACGGAGGTTTTTATCCATAAACAGTGCTTGATTTTATTTTTCAACTTTTTAAAGTGTTTTATGAAATAAAATTAATTTTTGTAAATATTTTTTTTTAAATCATCCTGCTCAAAGTATCTCTCCGTGGTGAGCAGGAGAAACAGGACTTATTCTTGGTTGTTTTTTTTGTGTTGTTTTTTAAATCAGCTAACGAAAGAGGCAATGTACATGTAGCGGCAATGTATACTTTGATATGTAACGTTTTTTGTAGCGGTGATGAAAATTTCGAAAATGTAGAGGTAATGATACGCACCCGATATTTTCTAAAAAGCCCTAATTTGATGAATTGAAATAATGTAGAAATTGAATGGTCTTATAGCACATTAGGCGATATCACTGAAATTCTAGGGATTACAAATCCTACACACATTTAGTATGAAAAAAAATTATCATGCAACGAATCAATTGATATTTTATATCGGTGGATATAATTTATGACATTTAACATTTAATTAACATCTATTTGACACTGATCACTGATATCTACAGATAACACTGGATAAGAGATGGGACAAAAAACGATCTAGTATCTAGACCTAAATATATCGGCATTCAAACTGACAACTTCGTGTTCTGGGATCACAATATTTCGTTCAAATAGATTTATCGTGTTATCACAACAGATGAAATTAAAATCTTTCGGATCAAAACAACGATACACAGAAGGGTTTCGTCCTCACGACACTTCTGTTTGTCATGTTTTGAGGATGATTCAGCAGTTAGGGGGAAAAGTACTGTCCACAACTGGTCACTTACCTAAATATAAACGTAAACTGGACGTTCTGAAGTAATCTTTTTTCCCCAGATTATAGCCTTGTCATTGTTTACGGTTCAGGGTAGGTACCCAAGGGTAATACCTAGCCATCTTATTTTGGATTATGGCACATGTTCTCTCTATGATGCTGTAAATGGAATTAATTATAACACACCAACACCCAAAAAATAACAAATAAATAAAAAGGCATGTACCTCGAAGAAATGTGAGAATCCCAAAACTGTTTCTGTTTATTAACGTGTTTTTAGATTTTTAAAATAGGAACTCTATTTTTTCTTTATTAATGTTTATGATTCGGACTTATGAACCGTTGATACAACTGGCGGATTTAAAAGGGGACAGGGTGCTTGGGTCCCCTTTTTGAGTAAAAAAAAAAAACAAAAACAAACACAATATATGATAAATCAATTTTTTTAGGTGTGGCTATGTACGACGCCAACGACAACGACAGACAACGGACAAATTTTGATCGGAAAAGCTCACTTGAGCCTTTGGCTCAGGTGAGCTAAAAACACATCCGAAGTGACCATCACATAAACATCTTTATTAGCTGGTCAGTCAATAATGATCGATAAATACAGGTGTAAAACAATACTCAGTAGCCACCTATGAATTATGAGCGGTGGTTGCGTGCATCTGGGCGTCATAAAGCGCGGTCTGGACTGATTCCACGCAGAAAAAAACATTAGGCCTACTCAATATATTACCTAAACGGTGGTCAGTAAAAATGACTTCGTGTAAATGATATGGATTGTATTTAATTTGCAAAAATTATGTTGGATCTGTATCTCCGGTCGACAGGCCAAACGTGTCACAGATTTTTCACAAGATAATTTCCATAATCATTAAAAACCACAACACGTACTCGGACTTCCTACAGAAATAAACCATGACCAGATTAATGTACGTCTGGACCTAAACTTCACGAAATTGGACTGAAGTACCAATATTAATCTTGAAAGAAGAAAGTTTTTGTTTCCAAAGATGACCTAGAGTGGAAATTGGTGCAACATACAATTTAAAGTTTAATAATATAACATCAAATAAAACCCATTTTTAAAAATATCATGTGATTAAATTTAATTGTAGGGGTGGTTAACAGTTTGTCAAAAGATGTCCTTACCTACAGGACAAATATTTTTGTCAACGTTCTGGGATGAACCTTTTAATACTAGATACATCAGTCTGATATATGGAAGTCGGGTCATGAGAATGGTCAGGTAGAATACAATCAATGTAACAGTTCCTACCCATTATAATACTGACTAAGAATCGGTGACACAAAAAACGAGAGGATTCTTCGTTTTCTACGAGACAGAGGCCGGGTATCGGGTGGCCTGTAAATTGCAACACAGGTAGCAAAGCACAGAATAGGTAATTTATTCAACATCAACAATAGGAGTTTACTTTTTAGGAGACAAGATACAATATACTACACCCATAATGGGTGGTGCTACTCCTGCAGTGTCGAATTTATCTGGGAGAAGATGTAACAAATTTTCGACATTTGGTGGGAAAATTTCTATACTCTCTTTCTCCCAGAGATTACAAATGTGTACCCTGTATATGTATCACGGCGGGTACTATACAGTGCAGCGCATGATCATGACGACGTACCTGAATACTGAGCGAATACAATCCAATTCAGAGACAGACGGACGGACGGACAGACCAGTGGGCACAAATATGCTCACTAACGAAAGTCATACAGAATGTTTATATAATAGTTTGACATGTTTTCTTTCTGTATCTAAAACAAGTTAGCGTTAGTATGTCAGAATACAGATTCAGGAGCTGAATTGGGTTTGAGTTTATGTGCATAGATTTTAAGTATAGATATATTTTTTTAACATGCCATTGTTTTTTTTTTTTGTTTTGTTTTTGCCTGAAAGTTTTGAAACATTTTTTTTCCAAAATTTATTTATTTGATATTTATATTTTGCAAATCATAATTTCAAGACACAACCTCCTATATCAAATCCCTTGTATTGGTAATGTACTATAGGTATACTATGGCATAAAAATTAAATTAATTACAGAAACAGATGCTTGTGTATTGTCCCACTGCCACACTGTCATTTGTCATTAGAACGTCATTAATTTCAATATACACAGGCAATAATTGATTTCAAAATACAATTTACCGCTTCCCTGGCCTGATTAGCCGTGCGGATGGCCTGATAACTCAACTCAGACATTGAATTCATTACACATTTCCCTCTGACATTTTTCCAACTCTTCGTCGTGAAGAAATACAAACATGGCTGACCTCTAGTAACGCTCTAGTATCGTCACTCGAGATCTTTCTAGAATTATAAATTAAAAATATAAATATTATACAGTAGGATACCAAATGATATAAAATGAAAATATTTGCATTTTTAAATACATCAGTTTACTTTATTTTTGAAATTTTTTAACGCACCTTGCACTTCTCTGTACGACTTATCTAAAAGCTTTGGATAATACTAAAAACCCGATGTAGTAAAAACCTGATTGGTACGAAAGAAGGACCCTTTTTCAGTCTTTTCACCTTAATAATTTTTTTTACTTTTAAATAATTATATTCACAGGCCCTTGTTTCATACAGTGAGCTTAGTTTTCTACTATATAATAACACAAGGTATCCATCTTTCTCGAGACCAAAAATGTAGGTCACCAATTCAAACCCCTTTTTTATTTATTATACGCAACTGGCAACAAAAAACCCACATGTAATGGTTAGCGGAATCCCCCTTCTTGGACCTCATGTATATTTCCTTACCTCTAAGCTCACTGTATGAAACAAGCGCCTGTGTACCAAAGTTGTAAAAATAGCAAAAAAGAAAATAAAAAAAACCGTCAAAAGAAAGAAAAAATTATTTTATATGTATGGACCTACATTTGATTGGTCAATTACCGGTGTGATACCTATAAAGGGTTGGGAGATGGATAAAATATATAGATAATTAAGCTAAAGAATGTGCCTAGAATTAGGGAGTGAAAGGTAGTTAATTGACCGAGGCTGGAAAGAAGAGAAATTCTCCCCAAAGGTCATCTTCGCTAGCCAAGGGTTTCTGATACGCTCCTCTCCTCAGAGTAGCCTTGGCTAGCGAAGATGCCCAAAAGTTTGCAAAAAAAATTGCGCCGTAAATTGCACCTCTTTTCCATTAAAGGTTCTGTAGCTTATGGTCAAAGACAAATATATAAAACCATAACGTTACAGATCTGCGGCTATATTGCCAATATATCGATATTACAAAATCGTATTGCGATACGATATTTTTTGTCATTGTATTGCAATATATTGAAATATCGATATTATTGCCCAGCCCTACTATGTGACATTACAGCCCTTGGGCCTTCTGTTCATGGTTGTTATGGTTACTAAGAACTTTACATTTACTGCTAAGTCGTCTTTTTTTCCTTATAGTTTATTCTATTTCATTATTTGTTACATAAGCAGGTACAAGTTGAAAAGTGGAATTATTATTACAAACTGGGTAAAGACTATTCATCTTGCAGGAATATGTTTTTTTTTTTAGTTAGCTATGTATATGATAGGTTTTTAACTAACACTATGAAGACATACAGAAATTCCTGTTGTGTATTTTGTGGATTACACGCCTGACATACTGAATGCTGTGAACATTGCATCTTTTAAGCATCTTTTAATTTAGCACTGTTTTGTTCATTTGTGCATTGGGTGAAGGGAATAAGCTAGGGGACCAAACAATATGATTAAAGTCAACTACATGACAAATATTCCTTAATCTGTCATTGAAAGTATACATCAGTTTAAAAGAAGTAAGACGGAAGATAAAGGTCAAAATGAATTGTAAAGAATACAGGCTGTAAGGTTGTTACTTCTGATATAGAAGATAAATTTAATCAAATCTGTAGAAAATAAATTTCTACTATTTATTATTTTGACATTTTCTACTTTGTGAAATAAAAGTGCAGACACAGTGCTTTAGTTTGTTTTATGTGAGAGGCTAAGAAAGATAATTCTCCTGCACTGTAGGTTAAGAAATGCAGAGCAGATCATTTGAAAGTTCAGAAATTAAGTAAGAAAATAAAAGGGAAGAAAATTTAATCTATGCAAGGAAATTTCTATCAATATCAAGCATCAAAGAAATTGATAAACATTCAAAATAAGATGATTCCCCTGGATATACAGTAATAGTTTTCATTTTGAATCATATAAGGGACGTAATTCTAACAATTCTCAATAGATCAGGCTGCATAATTGATGGTTTCATGATCTAAACTAAATAGCTGAAACACAGTCTCCCCAATATATTTTCTATTTCAGTGTATTATTCTTACCAGTAGTGATGAGAAATGCTGCTCTTAAAATATGGGTGAAAAAGTTTTGATAATCTTCACATGATGAGAAATATGACTGGATGATTTTACAGTGATAGAAAATCATTGATTCAAATTAAAAACTCATGAACAAGCCTAAAGCATTGTGATCTGCTATGAAAGAAACATTAAAAAATAAAATGTTTATAATTTTCATTTATTTTAAACAGCTGGAGACAGAAGAGGAGGCTCTCACAAGGTCGTGTCAAGGACAAATAGGTGAGTTTATTGATAATCATTAAACATATCAGTACAAACATGAGGAAAGCTTGTCCTATGTGTCTAAATCATATCGACATTAATGTACATTTTGCATCAAGAAAGCTGAGCCATCTCTTAAAGGAAGTACACATTTACAAATTAGTGCCATATAATAACTTGGATGTACAATTTCACTTTTTGTTTATACGTGAACTAATAATGACATTTTCATTAAAGACGTTACACAGTATTATGCAGTATTTAAGCTCACCTCAAAGAAATTGGAGGGAGCTTATTATATAATACATGTACCTTCTGGTTCACTGTTGGCGTCCAAGATTAAGGTTTTTGAGTAGATTTCTTTTCATGTTCTTCTATGCCCTCTATTTAATCTAAGGTATATGGCTGCATGATGCTTCTAGTACACACATGTTCCAAGTACCCAGTCAGGGTACTTCCAGATGCTGCAATATCAGCTAAAGAAGAAGGTCAAAAATTTTTAGTGCAGCTCTTAGCAAGTACCCAGTAATTCAGTCTGATTAAAACTGACACCCCCACCCCTCTATCATTATCAGCATTCAAGTAACTATATTAAGCTTTATGTAGTGACCAAACTTGCCTGGATGATACATCTAAGGATACAAACTAGTGGAAACTAGCTTCAGATGCTGAATCTGAGTACATTTTCCAGTTGATCGCGTTAAAGTTTTTGGAGCAGGTTTATTAACCAAGTGACTATAGGGCCTATCTGAACCATTGTAGGTCCATAACCAAGAAATTACGTGTATATGGCCTATCTGACCCAAACTTGCATGGATGATGCATTAAAGGATCAATGCACACTTCAAGAGTTAATGCTTCAGAAACTGGATTTGACCTACATTTTCCAGATAAAGTTTTTGAAGTACACCCATTCAAGTGAAACTTCAAGCCTTGTCAGATGGGCATAAAAAGTTATATCTATTATAGGAATGAACAATGGTGGATCATAAGTCTAGTTAGGGAATTTGCCATACTTAAAGATAATATTCAATGAGATTAGCTCAATTTTTAATCTTTGATTACCTATATGCTTGAAACCTGAAAGTGTTTGAGGAATAGAAATATTTTGTACATTTTTAAGAGGTATTATTGTGCTTTGCTGCGATCAGCTTTTAAGCTTTTGTCATATACAGGCTTTGCAACACTTACATATTCTAATTAACCTCACTTTTAATCTCATTTCATATGAATTTCAAAATTATAACCCATGAAAACAAAGATAATTCATCTTTATCTTATACGTTTAAAAGATTTTAAAATTTATATAATATTATATATTTGTCAAAAAGTTTGACAAGACGAGTGAGATCAGGTTCTCAATCGGCTCATCAACACAGTGGGTATGTAACAGAAAACCAGGTGGAGACACTTATAATAGAGCCAGCCATATTGTATAACATCTCCACCTCCTTAATTAGAGAGCATGCTATTTAATTGGTGATCACAGGGCAGTGTGTAGTGCTATTTTGTGCTTTAAGCACGATTTTAACTAATTTTTATTGAGGAAATTTCGAACGTAATAAAATCATTATAATGTATAACCAAAAAATTTAATTTTTAAACAAAATTAAACATTTCAAAATATTGTACTTTAAAAGACAATTCTTTTGACACAGTAAACCAATTTCTTCCTGGTTTTACATGCTGAATTTTATATACCATAGAACAAGTATGCTAGAAAACCTGTTTTGGGGATTTTGAAAATTTAAATACACCCTTCTTGTGTATTTCCCATATTTATTGTGTTTTGATTGTGATGATAGCATAAATCAAATATATATACACTGGGTCTGAAAATGTTTTAGAGGCTTTATGCTTTTTGTGAACATGTATTTTAATATTTTCACTTGCACACACCCCATCTCTTACAAATCATTATCATCATTCATCAATATTTTCATATTAATTATTGCACCCTGCATGAAACAGTTCTTTTATTAATAAACACATATCTAATAACTTGAAGATACTTTTTGTTTAGTTAAAGTCCCATTAACTAGCAGGCATACTACATCATGTTACATATTTAGATTCATTTGCATACGAAGTGTTTGTAGCACAAACAGACTCAAGATGGCGATGAGAACTAGTTTATTAGAACACGTGCAGCATCATCATGAATAACAAGGAAGATAAGTCTATTATAACATTTACAAATAACACCAGTATAAGAGTTACTGTTCTTAGATACAGATAATGTCACATCTCCCTTTTTAAGTTAACTGCAAAATTATGAACTTTGAGAAGTAGTCAACGGTTATCAAGTATCTTGTGTTCCCAAAAAACATAATGTCTGCTGCAACTTTCTGCCAAGGACGATTTGGGATCTCATGTGGTATCATTGGCTCCTTTTGCTGTGCATTTCTGTAGCGGTTGCAAATGTTGCACTGTTCTATCAGTGTTCACTAAAAGAGCATTAAATTTTTTTTATTATCCCAGCAATATCTGAATTGAGATTTCTTGCATTGTGACACTTTTTGATGATACATGCATATACCCCCAGGTACATGCATCCAAAAGAAAAAAAAGAAAGGAAGCCAAGCTACAAGCTACTGAGATAGAACATAAAAACCTCTGCCAAATAATTCTCAATTTTTTGTTAGATGAAAATTTCGTAATTTTATTCTATGTACATATACTGGAACTATGTACTATATGATTTCATTTATTTTGTCCCAGTCATAACTATGTATCGTATATAACAATTATTTGAATAAACTCAAGAGTGTATCCTCAATCTTACATTTATATACCCATATTTCATTTACCAAAGTTTATAAAATGTATGTATGTCATTGAAGTACATATGTATAAAAAAAAATTTGTTCAGTCATAAAAGATGTAAGATGGCATTCTAAGGATGTCAATGATCATAACTCAGCCAATTATTGGGATCAGTTTCTGGCCTATCCATGAATCAACACAATTTTAAGTCACATTATTTATAATATAATAATTCTTTTCTATTACTTTGCTATTTTCATCATCATCTTCTTGGCTAGCAGCATTCATAGCGTTTCATATCATCTGCCAATCAAATTACAGCAAAAACTCAGCTTCCACAACTCCATCTCTACCCAGAATCCCACAGAATGGAAGAGCCAGCCCCCCTCCCCCGGTGTCCGGCGGAAGGCCAAAATCAGGGGTACAGCCAGGAGGGAGGCAACCGCGGGCGCCACCATCCTCAACCAGAAGGCCCAATGGAATGCCTGATAGGAACGAGAAAATGGTAAGTAGCTAATCCTGTTTTCCTGCTCCTGTAGAAGTGCCGTGATGATTGAATTTATACTTGCTTCTTTTTAAGCCTCAGACTCATTTCCTAAATACCACAAGGATTATTATTCATTGAAATATACAGAATCAAGTATCCTTACATCTCAATTCATACCTAGGTCAATTACAGTGATATGTCATCCCTTCACCAGAATCAATATGATAAAAATGAAAAAATTTTAACTTCTGTAAGCTGCATGACAGTGTTTTTAAGTTTTTTTAGAATATAAACAGTTACTGTGTCAGAACAGACATTTATCAAGTAACTAAATGGCAGAAATCAAGTACTGTAGCACTCCGGAAGTACTTGTACTGATTTTAACATTCATGATACATATAAATTCATGAGATATTTTATTTAGAGTTAGATTCTTACCTTTCAATCTGAAAGAGATAAGGGAGTTTTGACACAGTAGCTACTTTGTGTGTTCTCTGGTCAGCCTCACCTGCACATCTTCATTGTTACTTCTTGTCAAAAATTTCATTATCTCTCTGAGGGTGCCGATGTCAAGTTGCTATGACAACTTCCTTCTTCCACTTTTTTTAGTTGTGCCGAGTGGTTGTGTCTGATAATGAAATCAAGGTAATGAAATTTTCTGACATTTTCACCTCTTTTTCTAATTCATGAATCCACCGCTAATGAAAAAAAAGTCACAAACAACGTCAAAGTAGACCAGTTAAAATATTTTCATTTTACAGATACAAAAATGCATTAACTCGGGTTATGATTGTAAATTTTTATATAGTTTAAGGGAAATAGCTTGAAGGTAAATAAAGCAGATTGATTTGTGTGACAATGCTATTTTATAGAAAAACAATAAACAGCTAATATACCATTTTGTAAATCATATATTAATACTGGTACATGTATATATGTATGTAGTACATGTATTTGTTTATAGAACTTCATAGTCTGTTTGTATCAATGCATTCATAAATTAACGATCCAGAGTTTAAAGAGCTAAATGAATAATACAACCAAAACAATTCTAAAAAAAAAAAAACAATGCACATACAGATTGTTGATTTTGACATTCCCTCTTTTGATTGGCATGTATTATACATCAGTTTTCATCTTGAACATGTAAAAGGGTCTAGAAATAAACTATTTAATTAAACTAGATGTATCAAAACTAAAAGCCTACATTTATAATACAACCAAAACAATTCTAAAAAAAAAAAACAATGCACATACAGATTGTTGATTTTGACATTCCCTTTTTTGATTGGCATGTATTATACATCAGTTTTCATCTTGAACATGTAAAAGGGTCTAAAAATAAACTATTTAATTAAACTAGATCTATCAAAACTAAAAGCCTACATTTTTATTAAGCATGAGATTATTGTTAAGAAATGTACTTGTGTTCTTCAGACTTATAGAGAAATGATGAAAGTAAGTCAGCTGATTCCTTAGTCATGTGACTGCAGTCACATGTGTCTGCCATGTGTGCCTAATGTCAACCGATTTTATTCTCACCCAGTTACCAATGAAAGCAAAAAATAGCATGAGTAACAAATCAAATGCATGCATGGTAGATAAATTAATGCTTTTTCCAAACATGGGCCATACAAATTTAGCTGGGTTATTTGTGTTCGTTTTACCCAGGAATATGGGTTACTTTTGTTTAATTCTGAAACTGAGTAATACAACAGAACTATAGAACCAACCGTTTTCTCCGGGGAGCTTAAGGAAATTGGAATACTTTCACTTTAGGACACAATCTTTCTTAACATCAGACATCTTAATTCACTCTATGGCTTGGTGCTTCTTAAAGTGTGGCAAAGCTGCAATTCTAAAACTTTTCCACTTCTTTTTTTATGATATAAGCACACAGTATATTTAAAGATCTTAAGCTTTTTACTTAACTTTCAATGTACTGGTAAATACATTGTATTTGAAGGTACTCTATTCTGATAAAAGGAAAAACACTAATTTTTCATTTGTCTGGTATACCGTACAACATATACATTTTATTGCAGACCAATATAATGGTTGCCAGTTTGTGTTTTGTGTTTATATTTATTTTGTAGCTTTGTGTTTTGTAATCAGAAGAAATCATTGATTTTGCCTAATGGCATGCCAGCTTTTTGGTTGGTGTAATATGTACATGTATATTTACAGCATGCTTCAAGGTTGAGAAAATATTGTTGTCCTCCCTCAAGTGTATATAGTAAACATGTAAAACTGTGTGTAGTTGAGAAAAAAATAATTTGTCCTGTATGTTTTATTTATTTATTTCTGATTTGATTCGGATATTATTATTTTAAAATTATTGTTTGGTCCTTTAAAAAAAAGCAAATAATCCTGATATTGCAAGCTCAACAATATTTGGCAGCACTGAGTAGTTATATTTCTTTATTTTATTTTTTGATTTAAAGAAATAAAGTCTATAAAATGCAAGTAATTGCAACTTTGAAAAACTGGTAATGAACATACAAAAATTTATTGTTTTCAAATACAGCCATTTCCGTTTCAGGAGCATATAATGAGCCAATCTGACAATGTTTTGTTTGCCTTCCTTTTTCAGATGAATGGTGTGACCAATGGGAGTGACCCTGGACTTGCCCTACAAGGTTTGACTGTCCAGGGCAGCAATAACAACCCCGACAACAGACCCGTGGAGGATCCAGCACAAAAGAGGGGCAGGGTAGATTCTTTCTCACTCTCATATCATTAAAATTGGTGTCATTCTCAATGTTTCCCAATGTTTCCCTGCTAACGATGAAAGATTTCTTTCTTAATTATGATTTTTTAACAGAAAAAATAGAGGAAAACAAGACAAATCAAGTAAAGGTTCTTTTGTACACCTAGGGGAAAATTTATAAAATTTATAATCATATACAGAGTTATCTCTCTTAGCAGAGCTAATGCAGTTGTGTAGTTGTCTGATTTAGTTATTTTTGTATTGTAGCCAGGACAGATAATAGACATCAGGTCTATGATTAATGAAGCCACAAAACTGAATGCAGAAGAGGGGATAGATGGTCAGGTCAGTACTTCTACAGAGGGCAGTGAGATGACCTTCACTATCATCAAAGTATAGAATATTAAAGAGACTGTATTCGTTGGCCTCAATTTTTTTTCTAATACATATTTACCATTTGAAATGGGAAGTGACTTTACAATATTTATGTGTATTTTATTTTCTAGGATCGCCTTTTGAAGCCTCTAGGAGGATATGTTGGTTATAACAGTGAATGGAGGGAGTTAGCTCAAGTCATAAGTAGGGTAGGTTACAGCTTAATCATACACTGAAAGATCAATTCCTATGATTTGTGCTTTTCCTGAATGTTTCAACCGAGATAAAAGCTTGAAAATATGTTTTTATTTATTTCATTTCTAACATTTATTCATTTAACCCTTTGTATTATGCAGGATATTTATTCAGAAAATCCCAATGTAAAGTGGGATGATATCATTGGTTTAGAAGAAGCTAAACGATTGTCTAAGGAGGCTGTAGTTTATCCAATTAAAGTGAGACATCATTTTTACACATATGAATTATGATAAATTTCTGTTTTATCTCCTTTTTCCAGATAGAAAGTTGAACAACATGTAGTTTAATTCTCAGACAACGGACAAATTGTGATCAGAAAAGCTCACTTGAGCCTTTGGCTCAGGTGAGCTAAAAATGTCAACAGCGATGCATATATGTATTGATGGGGTTGAACATAAAAAATCTTCGATATCAAGTCTAAACAAATTATTTTCTGCCATTTTATTACATTGGTAGGTCTTTGATGTAACTTCACATATAAGGAATTGTTTATGCAAACAATGTTAATTTTTGTCAATAAGGTCTATGCTTTTTCAAATTTTTGACGATATAAATGAAATATATCATGATACACTGTACCAAGAAATTATACATTACACAAGATATATGTAAACAAAAATTTCATAAATAATTATTATGAAGACCTTAAAAGATCATGTATAACACCTGAGAATGAAAAGGTGAACTTGCTGTACAACTATGTTTTCTATCACATAAACACCTGTCTGTAAATGTCCTGCTCATGTATTAATATTTATACAATTACTGCCAAACTACATCATTATTAACTAAAATTCCTTTTAAACTGGAGCTTAAAAATTAGAAAATTTGGGGAACATATTTGTGAAAGGAATCATATTTTTTAAAGACACTATACATGTTTGCAATGCATAACTGGCTTTTCAGAAGAATAATTGCTATATTTTCTAGATGTTGTATGAAAACATCTAAATATGACTAGAAAGTACAGAAGAGATGAACATCACCATAAATAAAAAATACCAACAATATGAGTGTTACTGTCAGGTAAATGACAGCTCTGCAGTACTTAATTATGCAAGTGGAGAATAAAAATAAAGGTGCTTTGTACAAAAATAGAATCAATGTTAAACTATCACAGACATTTTCTGAGATTTTCTACATTATTTTGCACCATTTGATAAACACAGCAATATTTGGAAGGATATCCATCTCCACTGATGCTTTGTACATTCTCTCTGTCAGTCAACCTCTGTCATCTGAAACCACGGGCACAAGCACATAGTCACTCTTACACTGTCACACATCCCGAGCACACCGGTCTCTCTCTACACAGACTCGTACTCTCGTTGCCATGCTGCATACCTCTCCTTCATCTTGCCTGCTGAGGGTTTGGTTCTATCTATAGCTCTCATGACGTCAGATGTTGTAATTGTGTCAAGTCGTATGTGTAGGTCACCTGGAATTATATTGGTTAAGAATCAGAATCAGAAGTCTCTGATGAGAATGTAGCTCAAAGAAGAGGAAACTTGCCCTTGAACTTGATCATATGACAACACTAATAAGCAAGTTTTAATGAAATCAGTCTACAACTAACAAGGAGTAGCATTTTGAAAACTTATATTTTCAGTTGCCATGACAATGTTTGTAAATACATGTATCAAAAATCTAATGAAAAATTTTATGCAACATAGTATTGACCTCTAGAGCAAAATAAAAAAAAGATCAAAAAAAGCTTGCATTTTAACTGATAAAAGTGTGCAATTTTTATAAAATCTTGATATTATACCATGATCATTTTTTTCCAGGGCATCAAAGATTTTTCTGACCGGTCTCATGGCTGCCTCTTTAGAAACTAATCTCAAATCTGAGCCTGAATATCCTTCTGTCTTCTGCAAACAAACAATCATTTGTAAAGTTAGCTATCCTAAACATAACATATAGCTATGTCATTTCTTATAAGCACAAATTGTCCAAAATACTTAAAGCATAGATGAAATTATATAGTTTGTAAGCTGAAAATTTGATGTCATATATTATTGCTAGGATATCAAACAACATTTACAGTTGTCAGGATATCAAAACAACATTTACTTTTGTCAGGATATCAATACAATATATACTGCTATCAGGATAACAAAACAACATTTACTGTTGTCAGGATATCAAAACAACATTTACTGTTGTCAGGATATCAAAACAACATTTACTTTTGTCAGGATACCAATACAATATATGCTGCTATCAGGATATCAAAACAACATTTACTGTTGTCAGGATACCAAAACAATATATACTGCTATCAGGATAACAAAACAACATTTACTGTTGTCAGGATATACTAGTTAAACAACATTAACTGTTGTCAGGATATCAAAACAACACATACTGTTGCTAGAAGATCATAGTCCAGATTGCTCAGTAATTCTAAACCCCCTTCCTTTGGCACAACAACAGTGGGGAGATGATGTTTAAACATGGCCTTCCTTGCTTCATATGTAGGAAGGTCAACAATGATTCTCTTCTCCAAACGACGAAGCATGGCCTGATCCAACTCCCTGTATAAAAAGAAAGTATTACAGATTATTATCCATTACTTATGTGAGTAGAAAATCAAATGTGACAGGTAATCACATACCAGGGTAAATTAGAAGCTGCTAAAAGAAAGACTAAATCATCTGTTTTGGCTAAGCCATCCATCTGCACCAATAATTCAGTTTTCATTCTCCTACTCCCCTCATGCTCCCTGTTAAAACAAAACATGTTTGATTAGCTCTATGATAGAAGTTAGGAATTTCAGTAAAATTTTCTCACTGTCACTTATCATCACTGGATTATGTGTCAGACATGAGTTCTTGTGGTGGAGTTTCTGAAGACTTACCCGCTCCCTCCCTGTGACCCCCTTTGACTCATGATGGCCTCTAGCTCATCCAAAAAAATTGTAGATGGAGCATAGAATCTAGCCATTTCAAATAGCACCTACCAACAAACAAGAACAACACATGTATTACTTTTAGGCATGTGCTTATCAAATTTTGCCTAATTATCATGAACAGATGAGTGTGCATGGAAGAGCTCAAATACATACTGTAAATGTATTATATTTAGCGTGTACAATATTTGTAGGAAATTGGTATAGACTGAAGTAAGACAGCTGATAAATGGACAAATACAAAATTTTATCAGACCTGACAATGAATCTTACCCTGACTAGTTTTTCGGAGTCGCCCCTCCATTTACTGACTATACTGGAGGCAGATATATTGAAGAATGTTGTATTACACTCTGTGGCTATTGCTTTGGCAAGCAGAGTCTTCCCTGTACTATCAAATAAATAAATTTTGGAAAAAAAATGTTTCAAAACTTTCAGGCAAAAACAAAAAAAAAAAAAAAAACAATGGCATGTTAAAAAAATATATCTATACTTAAAATCTATGCACATAAACTCAAACCCAATTCAGCTCCTGAATCTGTATTCTGACTTTAAAATAAAATTATACAGAGTAACGTTTGCTTCAAGCTTCAGCAATAATTTCCGTAAATGCTGGTGTGGTAGTTGATCAACGCATGCATTTAATCAACAGAAAACAAATACAATTTCATCAGTAGAAGTTTACATGGTTAGACGGTAATGACAAAAGGCAGATGCTCATAGTATGACATATAGCACCCTTCATGTTAAACAGGTCTCCAGTATTTAATGTAACAGGGACTGGTAGCTCAGTGGTTAGAGCACTTACATGATTAGTGGGAGGTCCAGGGTTCGAGTCCCATTCTGGCCGACATTTTTCCTGCCTTTTACATAACTATTTAGTTACACAATAAATGAAATGAGTCTTCATTTTGCTGCTTTGGCCCCCCTAAAAACCCAACTCCAGTCATTCTAATTATATTACTGTCTTTTCTTGTCCATGAACATTTTGTTTGCAAAGCTGGAAGTTCTTGGGTGTTACCATTTGATTTCAATTACCCTCTGAGTTGTCCATATACAATGATTA
Source organism: Saccostrea glomerata (assembly GCA_003671525.1). Taxonomy (NCBI): domain Eukaryota; kingdom Metazoa; phylum Mollusca; class Bivalvia; order Ostreida; family Ostreidae; genus Saccostrea; species Saccostrea glomerata. The sequence goes on along the minus strand of PRKT01000041.1, from coordinate 941,997 downwards.
TCTATCTGACACTTGCTATATTGAAAACAATGATTAGGAGCCTGCACTTGCCAAGTGTAATTGCATTGGTACTCAATATTCTGATATAAGTAACTTTACTGAATCTGTTTATTTTATAACAATGCTAAGGTTGTGTTTTGGATTCTTTTAGGATGAACTGAGAACTGACACAAGGAAGAAAAACTTACTAATCCTGGTATTAAATTATTTACATGAAGAAGGGTATGTAAAAATTCATGCAAAACACTTTATTGTGATTTTGAAAGAAAATGGTGTTTTAACAGTAACATGCCTTTATCACATTTTATATATTAGAAGCTTTAATGTCAGTTACACTCAGTCCATTTTAAAATGTGATGTCACTTGGCATCATCCTTCATTAGTCAATTTTATAAGGAGTGTAATGATTGCAAGTTTTAAGCACAAAAAACTATCAATTTCAAGGTATGTGGACTCTGCCCAGTCTCTAGCCAAGGAAACCAACATTGACTTGAGTAAATATGAAGTGTGTGACAACATTGACTTGGAGACCATCCTTATGGAATATGAGTCGTACTATTACGTCAAGTTCTCCAAGTATCCTAAAATTACCAAGAAGCTAGGACCACAAAGTGGTAAGTTCGAAAAAGACAAACATTTAATGTTGAACAGTAAGTTTCTCATAATTGTGATGGAATTCTATCAAAGCCACTATCCCCCCTCCTGCCTTTGGTTGATCCTGAGGGATATTGCCTTCTGGTTGCTTTAGTCTAGTATTAGAAATTTAATAGCCAGATATGTTCTAAAAATTGATTATTATTTTGATGAGAAAATGTATATTACCCAAGGATTTTTTTTTTTAAAGTTTTGTTAAAATGGGTTCCAGCTTCTCTAAATGAAATTATGCCTTGGTACAACAAATTTTTCTGATTCACAATGCACTATCTTTCATTTCAGATAACATTCGTAAGTTTTCTGTAAACCTGGTATTAAATTTACAGAAATTTGCTTGATCCAACTGATAAATAATAATAGAATCAAATCCAACTGTAAAATAATAACAGAATCAAATCCAACTGTAAAATAATAACAGAATCAAATCCAACTGTAAAATAATAATAGAATCAAATCCAACTGATAAATAATGACAAAATCAAATCCAACAGATAAAGATAAAATAATAACGGAATCACATCCAACTGATTAATAATAACAAGACCACATTAGCTGTAAAATAATAACAGGATCACATCAGCTGTAAAATAACAACAGGATCACATCCACCAATAAGATAATAACAGGATCACATCAGCTGGAAAATAATAACAGGATCACACCTAACTGTAAAATATAAAACAGAATCAATCCAACTGTAAACATTAACAGGATCACATCCAACTGATAAAAAATAACAGAATCAATCCAACTGTAAAATAATAACAGTATCAAATCCAACTGTAAAATAATAACAGCATCAAATCCAACTGTGAAATAATAACATTATCATCAAATCCAACTGTTGAATAATAGCAGTAATAAATCCAACTGTTGAATAATAACAGTATTAAATCCAACTGATAATCAATAACAGGATGAAATAGCAAGGAATAACCAATTCAGAGTAAAAAGGTTTACTGCACACATCAGACATCTGATTTTAGTTTGATTGTTAAACACCATGCTTAATGTCATTTCAATTTAATATAAAAGAAAAGCTTGTGTTGACAAAAATTACTTTATTGTATAGAGTTTGTTCTCAAATGTTTGTAACATTGACCTCTCTCACACAAACAATACATACAATCACAGGTAAAATATAACACTGTGTGTCAAGTCAACAAGTCAACTCAACATGAGCACTTCTGACATGTAATAAGTTATAATGCCTCAGCTTTGTTTTTTCTGTTTTTGTTTTGATTTTGTGTTTTGAAGAGCTATGTGCAGATAATATGTGAAGCCACTATCAGATTGGTGAACAATGCATCAAAACTGGGGGAGTGCAATGTAAACATTACTTTGCAGAATTGACTCATTGATTCTGCTTAACATTTACATGTAGATAGTTTGAATTTATAATCAGTCACATCAGAAACATTGCACTAAAATCTGCCTAAAAATTTATCTGCTCAGTGAGATCTTTCTTACAGCTATAATTAACTTACTGTACCTCACCAAAAACATAAAACAGAATTAGATTCAGCAGCATGTATATAAAACTATATCAAAAAAACCTAATACTGTGGACGGATGTTGTATAACTTCTTCACAGATACGTAACAATTATTATATAGCCTATAAATAATGAAACTATAAATTATTCTCAGCAAACAAAAAGGCCACACAAACAGGTATAGCAGGTATACACATTATAGATACTACAGATATAATACATACAAGTACCCAACAACCACAATAGGAAAAACATGTACACTTAACTAAAGGCAAGCCTCACTTCTATAATACTGGTAACACTAGTGGTGTGTACTACTGTTATACACTGGAACATAATACCCACACACCAAAACACGATTTATTGTTACACATGGACTCCTTAATAAATAGGGAATATGAAGCACTAAGTGCTTGTATACATTGAATAGCTGAAACTTTTACAACACAAGTATACACGTATGCATGTCTTAACCAGGCTCTCAATTATACAAAAAATAATCAAAGAAGTACAGTGTGCACGCCAACCCAGGATATTCATAAAAAAATGTCAACAGCGATGCATATATGTATTGATGGGGTTGAACATAAAAAATCTTCGATATCAAGTCTAAACAAATTATTTTCTGCCATTTTATTCCCTGGTAATGATGATTTTATAACCTCATAAATTTTTCATTTCACATGCTGAATACTATCATTTAGTAAAACAAAAAAAAGTATTTAAAAAAAAAGGGATCCGCCGAGTTTCGATCCCGGGACCTCTCACATGTGAAGCGAGAGACACACCTCTAGACCACGGAATTGCTTTACAGGTTGTGAAGTATATGCAGAACCAAAGTCACATACATGTATATATTCATGTTCGTATTCTCAAGATTTTACACAATCCATGGTGTTTGATTTATCTAGCCTTTATTAAACAGTTCTAAATTAATAGATGTAATAAGATCTATGGCACGCCAAATTCACAAAAATGAGATAAACCTAGTTTCACATTTGATAAACTAGGTTTATCGACTGTAAACTATAGTTTACAAACCGTAAACTATAGTTAACGATTCGTTAAGTATAGTTTTCATCTGTAAAACTATATTTAACGGTTGTTAACTATAGTTTACGAATGATAATCTAAGTTTATCTGTCTGTAATAAGCGTTAACAATAGATTTTGTTGATAAACATAGATTCACGTTTGTAAACTATAGTTTACAATCGTAAACTATAGTTAAGAGTTGTTAATCATAGTTTCACAAATCGTGAAACTATATTTATCAGATCGTTAACTATAGTTAACGGTTTGTAAACTATAGTTTACAAATCGTGAAACTGTATTTATCAGATAATCTATGTTTTGCAATCGCAAATGATTGTTTTCAGTGTTAAGTATAGTTTACGGTTGTGAAACATAGATTATCGCGTTAACTATGGTTTACAGATGTAAAATATAGATTAACGTTGTTAACTATAATTTACAGTCCGTTAACTATAGTTTACAACCGATAAACCTAGTTTATCGATTGTGAAACTATGATTAGCTCATTTTTGTGAATTTGGCGTGCCATAAAGATCATAAAGTCCGCCGAGAACCTGTTTTATACGCAATAACTCTCCTCATGCCCCTGTGCTAAAATTAGCGACATGTAATACTATAAATACTAATAAAACAAACGGGGCGGGGCACTTTGAGAGGGGTGAGAGAGGTTCCAGGGAGTTTTGGTATAAAATTATATTGCATAAGCTCAAAATCTTCTTGAAATATCGCCTGGAAATGATAGTGCTACACACAGACAGAATGTATAAATTTACGACCTTGACCTTTGACCTTTTGACCTCAAAATCAATAGGGGTCTTCATTGGGCCACAGGGAGTTGTTATGTAAAATTTCATTGCGATAACTCAAATGGTTCTAGAGATATCGCGTGGAAACGAAAGTGTTATAACAGACAGAATTTGCTTATTTATGACCTTGACCTTTTGACCTCAAAATCGATAGGGGTCTTCTTTAGTCCATAGGGAGTTGCTATGCTAAATTTCATTGCAAAAGCTCAAAGGGTTCTCGAGATATCGTGTGGAAACGAAAGCGTTACAGACAGACAGAAAGACGGACGGACGGACAAACCCAAATTAATATCCCCCACTTTTCAAGCGGGGGACAAAAAAGGTGCAATTTACGGCGCAATATTTGTTGCGCACTTTTGTAGAGAATTTATCCATTTTCTATCAATCAACCTTTCACTCCCTAATTCTAGACACATTCTGTAGCCAACATGTATATTTATCCATGCATCTCCCTACCATTTATAGACGTCTCTACAGGCAATAAACTCGCTTGAAGTGAATTTTTAGCAATCTAACAAATAATTTTAATAAAGTTTATCACTTGTAGAGACGACTATAAAGGGTTGGGAGATGAATAAAATATATAGATAATTAAGCTTAAGAATGTGCCTAGAATTAGGGAGTGAAAGGTAGTTAATTGACCGAGGCTGGAAAGCAGAGAAATTCTCCCCAAAAGTTCGCAAAAAAATTTGCGCCGTAAATTGCACCTCTTTTGCATTACAGGTTCTGTAGCTTATGGTCAAAGACAAATATATAAAACCATAACGTTACAGATCTGCAGCTACTTAACGACGTTCGATCCTGATATTTAAAGTCTTAAACTTTTTTTGCCAAGTATATTTTTAGTTTCTACATACATAGCTTAATTAAAAGTCAAATAAAAAAACAGGGGTCAATATGCTTCTTTTGGCACTACAGTACATTTAATATGACCTTCTTGCACTGAAATCTGTGTCTAATTAAAAATTACATCTTCGACGTTTTCCCTCCAACATTTTTGTCCAATTAATGCATAAAACAAAATGAACTCTTAGTCTCTTTTAAGAAAGACGCTTTAAAATTGTGGCTAAGAAAATGTTTCAAATTGCTTCGCATAATTTATTATTTGACCTTTTTGCACTAATAAATGTGATTTTTCTGGCATTGAAAATTTAATAAGCAAGAAAATTATTTTAAAGTCTTAAAGTTTTTCTGATTTTAGGCAAATAGGTCAAAGTTATCTTGAATATTTAGAAAGGAACATCAAAAGTGGGGGTATATGATGTAAATTTTCAGATATAACTAAAAAGGTCTCAATTTTACGTTAAAATTGACTCAATTTTTCCCCGGATTTTCAGAATATATTAGCTATATTTGTCACACTTTGTTGAAAGAATTCATTAAAAATAATTTAATAGATATTTCAGAACCAGCATAACACATTTCACTGCAAAAAACAACTCTGTGTCCAACCAGCAGGGAAAATATGAATCTAAATTTAAAAGTACTGTTATAGTTCAAAAGGGGAAAAACTGATCATTTTCGACTAAAAAACCTTCCGCCACAAAATATAGTCCGTAGCTTAAGTCTACTTGAATGGAATTTAATCGCGGTTTTTTCATTGAATATAGTTAAATTTGCATTGTAAAATCCAGATTTAATGTTAGAACTTAAAAATGAATCAGAAATTTATAAATAAAGGACATGACCAAAATCCTCTCAAAATCTGAGGATCGAACGTCCTTAAAGAGCTTATGGTATGGCCATGTGTGTGCTAGTTTTTGGAATATAAGGGCAATGAGCTGCAAGCCTCGACTTAATTTTTTTCAAGAATAAAAAAAAAACAAGATAACAAACTGTGATCAATAAAAAATCTATTGATAATAAAAATTTTATTTGCTGCCCTGCTGTTCTTCAATTAAAGATTTTCAAAAAATTATTTTCATGTATATCTTCAATCCCTTATTCATGCCACCACTATATATACCTATATATAGTATAACTATATATATATATTTTAAAAAACTTTAATTAAATGCTGTACTCATTCAAATTCCTGTTTATTTTCTTGATACGTTCATGTCACTGAATAACCCGGTAATTTTAGGGGTTTACCTGTTCTGTTACGTTGTATCTGCGTAAGAATCTTTAGAAAACGGGAAACAAAGCTTCGTTCTATATAGTAAGTTCGTCCTATCTTAGGATTTTTAAAAAAATAAGGCTGAAAATGAGCCTTTCGACCTATATACCCCATCGACCTATAATCCCGAAATTACGGTACTCTTAATTAAAGAGGCTATGAATTGAACTTTTTGAATCTACAAAATAAAGATGCTTCCGACTATTAATGGTTTTTCCTACACTTTCTTGTTAATTTTTTAACTTTTGTGGCCCAACTTACATGGGGAGGGGCAATTGATTTGTACAAATAGAATTATTCATTTGAACTTGGGATACACTACCTCAGAAGTCTTATATCACTAATCATGCATGTCCTTGCTGTGCTAATGAAATATACCTGTAATTGGTATTTTTCCCCCTTATGAATCCCCATTTTAAAACCTTGATGATATATTTTACACCGGTCTGGAGATCATATGATAAAAAAAATACATAAAGAAAGCTTACGTACATGTTTTCTCTTCTTGATTTTTAAGGCAATTGGCCTAGTTTCCCTTTTCTTGATTATCTCCCCTTAAAAGAGGGTGTGGCCTTTCATTAAAAAAAGAGGAATCTCTTTCATTAAAAGGATTATGCTTTATATAGCAAAAAGTCTATAGCGGATTTAGGAAAGAAGTCGAAAATATGAAAAATTAACTGATGAATATTACATGTAGATGGACAGATAGATTGACAACAGACAACAGATGATCAGAAAAGCTCATTTGAACCTTCAGATTATTATTGCATCCAACTGGTGATTAAAATAAACAAGAGGCCCATGGGCCACATCGCTCACCTGAGAACATTTGACCATTCTGTTCTTTACCAGATTTCACCCTTGTTATACATAATGCATCCCCACCCTACCCCACTAATCATAATTTAGACATTTTGAAATCTACACTACCCCATGATCCTTCCATGGGCACATATGTTTCAGCTTTATTGGCCCAGTGGTTCCTGAGAAGAAGATTTTCAAAGATTTTTCCTATATATTTCTAAATAAAACTTTGATTCCCCATTGTGGCCCCGCCCTTCCCCTGGGGGTCATGATTTGAACAATTTAGAATCTACATTATAGGGTAGGGTGGTGTAATTTCGACCGATTACTTTTTTGTTCTTAAGATTTGTTAAAGTATGCCAATATTATGTTATGCTACAACTTTAACTGGATTCTTTTACGTTCGAAATACCTTTTATCTTTCAGATTACATCGGTTTTGTATATATTTTTGGTCATAATATGAAATAAATGCGTTCGATTTACAAGATACGTGTGTTGGGTAATTTCCACCGCACACGGGGTATTTTCGACCGATGAGCCAATACAAAGGAAGTAATTGACGTCAGCTCTAATATAGTTAACAAAATATTAATTTAAATTTTACTGCTGTACAGCATAAAAGATCGAGTAAAAATACTGACCAAAAAATTGACAATTTTCTAAATGTACCTAATTCGAAGACATCGAGTACACCAAATGTCTATGACCCCTATATGCCAATTGGTTAGGGCATGCTACAAAATGTACATGTAAAGGCATCTAAACCGCATGTAAATAAAACAAATGATTTTTCACTACATGTATTGTAGTACTAGTTTCTAACAGGTATTAATGTACAGAATTCTTATCCTAATATTTTTTCCGGACAGTCATGAATTCTTTCTGGTGACAGATAGTAAATTGCGTCATTTTACATTGGTCGAAGTTACCCACTGACGCCCGCCGTATTCATGTAGGGATAACTTCCGCCGATTTCTGTTCAGCTGGTTTGCAATTAATTTATGAAAACTGAATACTATAAATTAAAAGGGTATAAATTTCATTTTCAAAATAATATTTGATAAATCTCGCGTTAGGGATATCCATTAAATGTCTTTCCATGCAAGATATTTCTGAGGTGATAGGTCGCCGTAGTGGCAAAAAATATACTCGTCTGTAATTTTTCGAGTGATAAAGCTTATTCTTTGATGCAATTTTCCAAAATGATCTTAATAACGCTCATGGAAATAAAATCATTTTGGACACAATATATTAAAATTACGTTTTCTTCCTGCATAATATAAATTTACATACACAATTATACGCCATAAACAAAATATATTAAGGTATTTATGAACGGTCGAAATTAACCAGGTGGTCGAAATTACACCACCCTACCCTACCAGGATGCTTCCACATAAGTTTCAGCTTTACTGGCCCAGTGGTTCTTGAGAAGGAGATTTTTTAATGACCCCACCATATTTTTGTCTTTTCTTGATTATCTCCCCTTGCGAGGGGATATGTCCCTTCATTTTAAGAATTTAAATTTCCCTTTACCCAAGGATGCTTTGTACCAAGTTTGGTCAAAATTGGCTCAGTGGTTCTTGAGAAGAAGTCGAAAATGTGAAAAGTTTACAGACGGACAGCTAGACAGACAGACGGACAGACGGACGGACAGACGACGGACAAAATGTGATCAGAAAAGCTCACTTGAGCCTTCGGCTCAGGTGAGCTAAAAAACATTGTCTTCACTTTTAATGGTGTATAATTCTTGTTAAAAAAAACAAGTAAATCATAAAGTGTTTAGATAGTAATTTATTTCTATTTGCATAGATCTGACACAAATAAATTACAGATACGTAATATTTAAAACAAATCTCAAACAGTTTTATGGTCCACAGACACTTGTATATATAACCCTAGAAATATGTTGAAAAATACTTAATATTGTATATTTTAAATTAATCCACTAACAATTTCATTTGATGAAACTTCTAAAGGGCATTTTTGCACATTGTGCAGTTTGAATTTTTAGAAGGTAATGTGTATGCACATGCAGACACAAAACACAAAAAAACCTGTACATGAGTCTTTTTAACTAATGAGGAGAATTCTTATTTTACTGGAACACAACTTAGCATCAACAAGCACTAAATTCAACAGAGAATACACACAAACAGCTGCAGATACATTATGAATTTTATAATGCATGTATATATTTCAAATGTTCTATAAGCATACAAGTTTATTATCTCACATTTACCTAGTCAATTTTATTTAGACTGAATGACTTCAGTGAAGAAGAATCTATCAAAACATGAAACAAACAGACACACAAAACTCTATATTAAAGTGTTTACCCTCTGGACCAGCAATAAGCCTAGTCTATCACATACTCTCAAACATTCCACACATACAAAGATCCAACAACATCAAACAAATGCTGAATTATACCTGTATTTATAATACTGTACTATGTTATGTACTGAAATGTCATTAAATGTGATCAACATTCACTTGCAGCAATATTTTTTAAAATCCTGCAAAATCCAATGAATAATAAATACTGATTAAGTTACAACAACTTTTCTGTGTAAAGAAATGGATTTCTTAACATTTGAGCTGATTGCAAATACAATAATATACTTTAGAAGCTTATAAATCAACAATTATAAAGACTGGGTCCTCTCACCATGCACTCTCATCTCTCATTCATATAGGCACATCACAAAATGTTCATGTACAAAAGCATATAACAGTGTGTGTCCCCCCTCTACACAGGGAGGGGGGAGATAGACGTTGGTAGACTGACCGTCTGACATTTAGTCATCATCTCACTAAGATGTAAACACAACTCACTGAATGCCGGTCGATCTCGCGGATTGTCTGACATACATTTCTTAATAATATCTCTCAGTTCATATGGAATTTGTTCTGTCATTGGCAGTTGAATATCACAGATTTTTAGTTTTCTAATAACTTCTTCATCAGAAAGTGTGGGGTAGGGCAGCTCCCCGAGACTGAACACCTCCCACATGAACACACCATATGCCCAAACATCACTCTTTGTGGAATACTCATTCCTAAGTAACACTTCTGGTGCTGTCCATCTCAAAGGGAGAAGACTCTGGTTATAAAAAAAGTACTCCCCTGCATACACATCTCGACACATGGAGAGGGAAGATATTTTGAGCTCCATTCTGGAGGTTAATAAAATATTTCTGGCTGCTAGGTCTTTGTGAATAAATCTATGATTGGATAAATGTTCCATGCCTAAGGCTATCTGGTTATACATTGTAAGCTTCTGAGCTAGAGTCAATGGTGGAATTCGTGACGGGAACGGTCGTCCATTAATGTGACCCCTTGTGGCCAGTAAGAACTGTTTCAAATCCCCCTGGAAAAATAAAAATCTCCATTTTAATCAGGATAATAAGGTGAAATCTATTGTACTTAAAGAAAAGAAAAAAGGTACCGGTACTTTTATTTAACAAATGTGTCTCTAAGAATAGTGGCACTTGCATATACTGTGTGTAAATATGGTCCATGCATAAATATACTTCCTCAAAGTAAATTATCCCATAAAATAACAAAATATTTCTCACTGAAGCCGACATTTCTTACCCAGTCACAATACTCCAGGATCATGAAATGAGGCTCAATCTCTCGACACACCCCTAACAACTTTATGATGAAGGGGTGGTCCAGTTTAGAGTACATTTCCATTTCCTGTCGGTACTCAAAGAACAGGAGCTCATCCTTCACCAACAGAGACTTGACCACCACTAATGTCTCAGGTTCTATGTCTCTGATCTCACAAGCCTTCGCCAGAAACACATCACCATACACACCATTACCTGTTTTAGTAAGAAAACAAAAGACTCAAATTACTAAGTATAGTAGCTTAGTAATCATAAATACATCATTTCAAGCTGACATTGAAGTTAAAAAAATTATGCAATTATTGGCAATCTGAAAATCTTTATCCTCCGCAAAGAGAGATAACTCTACAAAGGAAAAAATCTTTACAAAATAACGTAATATTGCAGCTGAAAATGTTACTATAAAAGTCCAAAAAATAAGAGGTAAATAAAGTTCTCATCTTTAAAATGTACTTTATAGTGTAATATATCATCATCATAAAAGCATGGCTGTTGGTTAATATTTGTACCTCAATTTAAAATGTGTGATAAAACATCACCATTTTTTTTATCTTGATAAAGTTTACCTAGCATGCCAAATGAGGAGAGTTTCTGTCTGGGGTAGACCAGCCTATCCAGACTTCCCCGCCGTGACCGAGTGTAGGAGGATGAGGATTGGGAGGGGTGAGAACTGAGCCCCGAGGCATGCGATCGATTGTCACTGTCACTACGGCACTGGTTCCTTGACTCACTGTCCCGCTCTTTGACCAGTAATTCATGCTGCTCAGTTGAGATGTGGCCATTTTCTGTCTTGGCTGAAGAAGCAAAAGTGAAATGGTCAACTTTTTTTTTCAGCATACGAACTTAAAATTCAATGTATGACAATATGTTAAAAAGTTGTCATATGGTTGCACCATGTTTTTTACAAATATAAATACCAGGTAAAATAAAGACATTCTATAAAAACAAAATTATTCTCATGCTTAAAACAATATCATTAACCAAACAATTTATATACTTGTAGACTATTGGTAGTAATGGTAACACAATGTGACTTACATGTGGCTTTCCTATTCCTCCTCTGCATCAGAAGTCGATAGCTACAGTAGGCTGTCAGAGCTATGACCAAAGCTAAATATGCCCCTGCACTACACACAACAATGATAATAGTTTTCATCATGTCAGATCCTCCATCATCACTAGATTTACCAATTGTGTACTCAATGGAGGCTGAAAAAATGTAACTGTGTAAATAACTTTTATCTGGGTGACAAGAAATGTATTAAATCTGTCAAAATACTGGTTCAGGAGGAATCAATTTTGAGGTTGAAGAGGAAACATGAAACTGTTGCTTTTCATGGAGGGCATAAATTTAATTGGGTCTCTTCCTAACATGAAAACAACATAAATTATTTTGAAGCCAGGGCTGTATATTTACTTGAGACAGTCAGAAAGGCCTCTATGCGGACTTTTCCTGCCACGTTGGAAGCTTTACATCCATATCTGCCCTGGTCCTCCATGTAAACTTTGGAGAAAAACAAGGTCCCATTAGGAAAAAGCTGCAACGATTACAATGCAATCAGGTTTAGTAAATTTTTTAATTCAAATTTCAATCATGTGTACATCTTACATGTTTACTTAGAAGTTAATGTGTTTCCCTTATATGGGATTTATTGTTAATTCAATCCTGTGCTTTTGCCGATATGGTTTTATCAATTATTGTAATTATATTGACACTTTGCATGAACATGAAAATAAGTTTGTTTGATCCTGAATAAGAAGCCAATACCGTAATCCTTTTACTGTCAATGTCTTGGAAGTAATTTTTGTCCCAATGGATTTCTGGTTTGGGGTCACCAATAGCAACACAGTGCATCATTGCTGGATGTCCTTCATAGATTGTCATGTTCTTTGGCCTTACTTGAAATCTGGGTCTCTCTAAAAAATCCAACCAAACATTATTCATGTACTATGCAATTTACCTCCCCCCTCTCTCTCAAAAAAAATTAACATAATTAAAGTGTTACAATGTATATTTTTTTCTGAGTACAAAATAAAACTCGAGCTTACCAACAACATCTATGAAGACTGTGGTGTTAATGGTGCCTTGCTTATCATTATAAGCAGTACAAGTGTATAGTCCCTCATCTGACCTTTGAACCTTGAAGAAATTCATGGTGCCCCCCATAGAAGTGAAGTGAGGGTCTGTGTCTGTTGGTGTGGATCTCCTCCACACGATACGAACAGGTCCATCTCCCTCAGCCTTGCACGTTACTGAGGCATCATGGGATAGCTCAATGTAGGTATCTTTAGGAGGAGGATGAAACTTCAATTTCTCTAGTAAAATATCATGTTTGTAATTTTATGATTTTCCTGCAAGCAAACTTGATTGTAGTACTTGTATCAAGCAAATATTTGAAACATGCCAAACACTGCTTGGTCAAAATTTTCAGCATTATTATGTTAAATCTTCTAAAATGAAGAGAAAATAATGTATTATTAAAACAATTAAAGACCTTCAACCATTTTCCACTTTGTAATTTTACAAATATATCTTTGTAAATATATCTGACAAGCACACATTCTTTTGAGCCATATATTTCAGAGATTAAAAAAGTTATCTAGGTGCAAAAGTCTTAACAATGTCTTTTTCTGCTCATCGGATACAGTATGGTCATTTAAAGCCCTGCTAATCCCCCTTCATCACCTGTCAGTTGACCTACTTTTGACGTGGAGGTAGGCCCCCTGAGATTCCACTAAGCTCTGTCCCGTTGTGTTGGCCACACATTTGTATGTTCCTGCATCTGCCATCACTGTCTGCTTTATTGTCAGGGTACCTTGCTTCAGGTCTATGATATGTCTTGTGGAACCCTTCAAGAATGGTGTAAATTAGCAGCTTTATATATTATTCAAATCTATTTTAATCATGTTCATCTCTTGAAAGCACTACACATCATGGGGTCTTTAATCTTTTATAAAATCCTTAAAATTAAAGGTAAGGACATTTTTTTTTCATCTTCTGAAGCCGATTACTGGAATTTTATATGAGATATTGAAAACCACAGAAAGGTTGTCAGAAGGCTGGAGGGAAACTTAAATAGTTCCGACAGATTATGCTTAGTCTTTTTACAAACTATATGAGAATTAGGGTTTTCAACCTTTTTAGTAAAGAAATTTTGGTGTAAATTTTTACACTGCCGAACAGATTAATAAATGCTATATACTTATACTTCTAAGCTAAATCTTCAAAATTTAAAAAAAATACATGTACACCATATACATTGTATACCAAACACCTGTCAGAGTCTTACGATTAGTTACATGTACATTAAAGGATAAAGTGCATACTCTACAAGTAATTTATTTAATAGTAACACTTGTATAATGTAGCTTTCTAATTTTGTGTAAGACACTGTTTTAACTTCAGTGTGAGTACTGACCATTCTTATGAGGTTCCCGTCTTTCTCCCAGATGACGGTAGTGACGGGGTACGGGGTCCCTGACACCTGACAACTCAACATAGCGCTGCTGTCCTCCTCAACCGCCATGTTTAATGGCGGCCTTCTAATGGTAGGGGGCACTAAATAAAAGAAAAATCTTATGGTAGTTCTGTTAATAAACTGCAAGAGTCTTCTCAAAAAATTCTCTGAATAGTGAAGCTTTTTTTAAGGATATTTTTAACAATAGATGCAGCATGCTAATGTTTGCCAACAGTTGTCATAAGAGTGTGAAACAGGTTATCAACTGACAAATATTTCACAGAAAGAAAGAGGATACAGTTATAAAAATACTGTTTGTTGTTTCTTTGAAGTCAGATTGAAATATATAACACACACAACTCAGCAATCAGTAAAGCAGCTTATTTTTTCACTTTTAAATACTGAAAATGGACAGCCCTGTCTCTCAAAAATTCTCAATTTTTTTTTTTTTTTTTTTTTTTACAAACATGTAAGTCATGTATGATGAACAAATTTTTGCACATAATTCAACATGTATTTATATTCAAGTGTTCAGAGGTAACTTTTTTATCCATGAACTTATTGCTTCAAGATGATATATTTGATCATTTACATGCAATTTAATGTTTATTTACTAGGTAAACCTGGTTTTGATTAATGCCATTATTTTTCTTAACCTGCTACGTAATTAAAGTTAAATTTACTTTTTGTTTTTAAGATATTTAGCATGTGGTTTTATTCGATTACCATAATTTTGGTACTTTATGCCTTACAAGTTACACAGTAAATTTGCCTCATTTTCAATTACATCACCTCGGTGACAGGTGTATTCTTTCCTGATTTTTGTTTTTGAAGCCATAGAAGATTTGAAGAATTCCTCCTGAAAACACCAGATGCTTTATAAAACTAACCTACATTGAGTAAAGGTTTGAGACTCCCAAATGTTAATCTACACTATGTTTTTGTCTCTGGAACACTGATTTTCTTAAATACAGCACCAACAGATGATCACGAAATTGCCAATATCATCCAGCTGTCATATTTTAATCTGGTTAATCTGTACAGTTTATGTTAACTTTTTCATTCAAGTACAAATTTTGTTATCAAAATTTTTCTTGAAAAGTGTAATATGTTTCGAAATAATCTTTCTTGAAGGAGACTATTTCCTCTGAATTACCTGAAACAATAATCCAGACTTTCTGTTGATTTCTACCGGCAATGTTTTTAATAATGGCAGTGTAATTGCCCGAGTCCATTTCTTGTGGTCTCTCAAAGATGAGTTGAGTTTCGTTGACATGAATGTTGCCGCTTGTCCCAATGATGAGGTCACTTCTATCCCGCCATCTACAAGTAAAGAGAGTGGTCGTAATCAATTCTACAGACAGTGCATGATCCTTAAGTTAAAACTAACCCGATCAAATTTAATCTAATTTACTCTTCATTGAGAACTACCAAGATGTTTTCCCACTACACCTATCTTAAAATTAATCCTTTATGCTAAGACACTAATTTAGCAAATTTTGCTTCATTGATTTAATTTGATCCAAGTGGCAACACTATAATTTTGAGGAAGACATGAAAATTGAGCTGGCTATCTGGCTTATTGCTGCCTATAATTTTGCCACTTGACTTATTTCCAGCTTTTTTCCCTCAACCACCTGAAAAAGTTCATCCGAGTATAATGCAGGCATTGCTTTAGAATTTTTTTTAAAAGACAGGAAATACAAAGGTTACTTCCTACTACAAGTCACTGGGGGCCATGTTTTCCATCAAAGTTGTAGTGAAGTTTAAGGGGAAAAACAGGAACTAAAGAGATATAAGCTCGATGCAGAAGCCCTAGTGATGACAGACCTATATCCAAAACCTAAGCTGAAGGAGGAAAGGTTTTTGAAGTGAATGATAAAGGTTTCATGTCAAAATATCTTGACATTACTGACTGCTGAGCTTTTTTTGAAATACTCTCTGCTTGTTACAAATGAAAGAGATAGTTAAGATATACAAAGAGACACTACACAGATCTGTCGAAACATTTTTGAAATGAAACTAAATAAACAGAAAGCCAATCTCTGTCTTTGAAGTGAACTCAGATACATAATCCTAAACTGGAATTCCATACAAAAATATGCACCAAGACTGCATAAGTGAAATCAGAAATTGGGTATTGAGATATTTCTTTTAATAATGACTGATTACAAAAATATACATATGAATCTAGCAGAAATCAATTAATAGGGAAAATACTGAGAAAAATCTCATCTGAAACATGTTTGCTATTCAATTGACCGTAATAACTGATCATTAATGCAAATTTTATAAGTAAAATGTGTGGTTCTCTCTTAGCAAGCATCCAAAATGATGATTCCACCATCGAACCAGATAAATAAGATTTTCCAATCTTAATAAGTCAGGTGTGTTAATATGAACTCTGCTAGTCTAATTTGTCTTGAAATCGACAGAGATTTGTATAATTTTTTTTTGTACAGACCAGGAGAGAGGGAAACAATACTGGATACTGGAGTGACCAAGCCGCCACTAATCACGGTGGTGCTGTTTTTGCCGTGATCTTTTGACAGTTATTAGGGTGTTCACAGATCAATAAACCCATTCATATACTCTCATCTCCTCTGTTTTATGTGATGTTAAGGGGAACAAGAGAATTTTATGGAGTACATTTTTGGAATGTTCGAGTGCATGTTACACATAACCTTGTAGCAATCTTGCTACTGCGATAACCTACATGTAAAACCCAATACTGTTGTGGCCTTGATCTGAATTACTGCTCATATCATTTGACAATATTCATCTTCTTTGTTTTGTCTTCTTGATATAAGAAAATCTGTTAACAGACTCTAAATTTGCTTCTAGTAAGATGTCTGCTCCAGTAAGATGCAATGTATGATACTGTACTTTTATTGGCAGTCTCCGTAAAACCGACATTCTTAAACTAAATAAACCATCTCCAAAGTGATCTAAAATTTATATACAAATAGTTATAATTATATTTCCTTCTGTAATTTTTTTCACCCTCTATCAACAAATCTGAGCTTAAGATCATTCTTAAAGCAAACAGAAAAATCTTATAAATTTTTCTTATGAGAGCAATCTTTAGAAAACAAATAAACAAAGTGATATGTTATGACAGGGAAAAAAGATATCTAGAAGATTTGATTCAATTTCGGTTTCTACGACATTAATGGTAAAACTTTGTTTCCAGACCTAGCAATGAAAAGACTTAGAAATGATATAATGCCCCTAATCACACAATAAATTCTGGAATAAAAGATGCTGTATTAGTTTCATATTTTGCAATATTGTCTGAGAAGAATATTAATTTCATCTATATAGGGGTTATCATCGAATTTCAAATCAAATTTATCACAAGCCTCTTGAAGAACAAAGCAAATGGATTCATGTTTAAATTAGATCTCCATGTTATAAAAGACAGGCTGCAGTGTTGTTAAGGAGAATATGGAGTTTCTGTGTTTTATTGTCATGAAAATTTTAATTAAAATTGATTATAAAATTTTTCACAAACTTGTGAAGAGGACAATCCAAATATTATCAGTTATGCAGTTTAAACAGCTGACAGTGTTACAGCTGAGACTGCTGTGTGGTTGTTTGCTTATGTTACAGTAAAACCTGACTCTCCTGGCCACAACATCCTGATTATAAAATGTATTTGACAGAACTAGTAAGGGTACATATTTTTGCTTAGTTGCAACCTGAATTCATATACCAGGTATACTGAATATGTTTAATATGAAGTATAATTTAAACTGTTTTGCATTTCCTAATTACTTACTCGAGAGTGGGTTTTGGTCTGCCCCCTGGTGGAAACACTTTGACAACAAATCGGGTGTGCATGGGAATGACAACTGGAAAATTTGGAATTAATCGAGGCTCAAATGAATCCATCTTGAACTCTTCTAGACCTGTAAAACAGTGAATCATGCATGTTAAAGTTTTTCAATTAAGTGAATCCTTGCTAGGTCATGGGGACAAGGTTTTCCTGTTATCTGTCACTGCTGGAAGATTTTACTGATTGGTAAATTAGCGATACTTGGTCATTAAGAATCTAAGCACTATGGAGGTCATCAATAGTACGATCGTTTGTCTTCATTGTTTAGACCTGTCAACTACTGTTAGGACTCTGCAACAGTAATTAACAGAAAGCTAGGACAGAGTACTTTTAAGTCAGCCATATTTTTTTCATCAAATTTATTTAAAATTCTTATGAATTCACAGATTTTGAATCTGTTTTTTTTCTCCTTTATTTTTTATTTCTGTAAAAAATTGTAAATGGTAGCCAATTTTATCTTCACTTAAAGATGCTCATTGACTTGATGGCTGATGAATCGGATTTCATTTTCATGTCTGGTGATGTGACAATTTGTCAGTGGGATGGAGAAATGTCCATGGATCAGCAGTAACTGGTTTGGGGGGAAGGGAAATACAAATTTTTAGTAACAATGCTTCAGGAAGGATCCAGGTTCTGGGAAGTGATGGACAGGTTAATAAATCTACTGATAACCGGGAGAAACTTCATCTCTAACTGTCTGCCATAACCTTATACATCTTAATGAAGCAAATGACAGTAATCATCATGTAGGAAGCTAGTCATTCTGACCAGTGCCTGGCATTTACAAGAAAAGGACTATTGATTTAGCATTAAATTGAAATGAGCTAATATAAATCTATTTGCTTCTATTGACAGCTAGAAAGTGTTAATTTTGTCTGCTTATCCATTATGGTTAATCCAATACTCCATTGATTTGGTAAACAGGTCTGCATTAACAGAGATAATTTGTTTCTATGCATGCATGTCTGCCTTTAATCTCTGGCCTGACAATGGATAAGTGGTCAGAGATGTCAATGTCATAGCCGTGTGACTCAGGACAGGATTGGTCAAACAAATCCTTGGTCACATTTCAGGTTCAATTAAAGATACATGAGTAGTAAAAGTCTCAATCTTCAAGAAACCAATTGCGATGCCCTTATTCCTTTGCTTGGCCAAAAACATATTTTTTTATTATTTGTAAGCTAGGACTTCAAATTGCAATGGAAAAAACTCCAGAGTCTGATGGTCATATTAAAGCTCCATAGTTTTTTCAAAACCCTGAAAGTTTGACAAGTTTCAATGCAAAGTCCGATGGACTGACTCACCAAATATTTTGCTGCCTAGCCATATTCTAATGGTTTTAAATAAACAGAGATGAAAGCAAATGCATTGCATCACTTAACAGAAAATCTTGAGAAGCTAGCCTTACTAGTGGAATAGTGTGTGTGGACTAACCCTATCTCCCCTTTCCACCACCATTAGTAGACTACGTGTATTAAGTTAGACCATCAGACATTTATGTGACCATCGGACAATTGAGTCTTACAAATTTGTATTTTTTAAGGTATTTATAATGGCTTGAGCCTCAGACTAGGTAATTGCATTTTCATTGGAAGAAAATAACCAGACAAATAAATTCATTAAGAACTCCAATTATCTAGGGTATCATTTCACTCAATTAATAGAAAACGTCAAGCTAATTTATAATCATTTCATCAAACACTACAGTTATCTATCAGTTTAAAACATTCTCTACCTTTCTGCTCTTGAAATATAAAGCATTTCTACTTTTTCCCCCTTGAGATGTACTCTTATGATCATTTTTTTTTTCTGAGGCGGCCATATAAATTTACCATTTTAATCCTCCTAAAAACATAAACCTTATCTAGTTACCAGACAAAATGACAGAGCATTCTGGGAGACCAATCTGGGGCCATCCGAGTTATCATCGTGCTTTATCTCACTAACTAAATAAACCATCTCCAAAGTGATCTAAAATTTATATACAAATAGTTATAATTATATTTCCTTCTGTAATTTTTTTCACCCTCTATCAACAAATCTGAGCTTAAGATCATTCTTAAAGCAAACAGAAAAATCTTATAAATTTTTCTTATGAGAGCAATCTTTAGAAAACAAATAAACAAAGTGATATGTTATGACAGGGAAAAAAGATATCTAGAAGATTTGATTCAATTTCGGTTTCTACGACATTAATGGTAAAACTTTGTTTCCAGACCTAGCAATGAAAAGACTTAGAAATGATATAATGCCCCTAATCACACAATAAATTCTGGAATAAAAGATGCTGTATTAGTTTCATATTTTGCAATATTGTCTGAGAAGAATATTAATTTCATCTATATAGGGGTTATCATCGAATTTCAAATCAAATTTATCACAAGCCTCTTGAAGAACAAAGCAAATGGATTCATGTTTAAATTAGATCTCCATGTTATAAAAGACAGGCTGCAGTGTTGTTAAGGAGAATATGGAGTTTCTGTGTTTTATTGTCATGAAAATTTTAATTAAAATTGATTATAAAATTTTTCACAAACTTGTGAAGAGGACAATCCAAATATTATCAGTTATGCAGTTTAAACAGCTGACAGTGTTACAGCTGAGACTGCTGTGTGGTTGTTTGCTTATGTTACAGTAAAACCTGACTCTCCTGGCCACAACATCCTGATTATAAAATGTATTTGACAGAACTAGTAAGGGTACATATTTTTGCTTAGTTGCAACCTGAATTCATATACCAGGTATACTGAATATGTTTAATATGAAGTATAATTTAAACTGTTTTGCATTTCCTAATTACTTACTCGAGAGTGGGTTTTGGTCTGCCCCCTGGTGGAAACACTTTGACAACAAATCGGGTGTGCATGGGAATGACAACTGGAAAATTTGGAATTAATCGAGGCTCAAATGAATCCATCTTGAACTCTTCTAGACCTGTAAAACAGTGAATCATGCATGTTAAAGTTTTTCAATTAAGTGAATCCTTGCTAGGTCATGGGGACAAGGTTTTCCTGTTATCTGTCACTGCTGGAAGATTTTACTGATTGGTAAATTAGCGATACTTGGTCATTAAGAATCTAAGCACTATGGAGGTCATCAATAGTACGATCGTTTGTCTTCATTGTTTAGACCTGTCAACTACTGTTAGGACTCTGCAACAGTAATTGACAGAAAGCTAGGACAGAGTACTTTTAAGTCAGCCATATTTTTTTCATCAAATTTATTTAAAATTCTTATGAATTCACAGATTTTGAATCTGTTTTTTTTTCTCCTTTATTTTTTATTTCTGTAAAAAATTGTAAATGGTAGCCAATTTTTTCTTCACTTAAAGATGCTCATTGACTTGATGGCTGATGAATCGGATTTCATTTTCATGTCTGGTGATGTGACAATTTGTCAGTGGGATGGAGAAATGTCCATGAATCAGCAGTAACTGGTTTGGGGGGAAGGGAAATACACATTTTTAGTAACAATGCTTCAGGAAGGATCCAGGTTCTGGGAAGTGATGGACAGTATATAAATTTACCATTTTAATCCTCCTAAAAACATAAACCTTATCTAGTTACCAGACAAAATGACAGAGCATTCTGGGAGACCAATCTGGGGCCATCCGAGTTATCATCGTGCTTTATCTCACAGGGTAAGGTGTTTGGAAGATAAGGACACAGATCAGAATTATCATTGGTATGATCTAACTATAGTTTAGCCTCCATCAATCACCTCTGATGAATTGCACCCAAGGTGTTTGAATGGCTATTTGTCAATTTCACCTCTTTGTTCCACAACATGATCAAAGCTCTATAATCATGCCCATTCTCTTCTCTTGAAATCAATTACTGATTTCTGATTGTGCATGCATTGAAAGTACAGAAAAGGGGGATTAGCATTCAATCAAGTTTCCTTTTTTTCCAGTACCATATACCTGTCTATATTAAAATTCACAAAGCAAAAAGAGTCTTACAACTTCTAATGAAATAAGGTACATTTTTAACAACCTGGAAAGCATTTCTGAGCCAGTAAAATGTCTGCCTTCATTTATCACAAAGATCTATCTCACAAAAAAGTGTAACCTGTAATGAAACATAAATATAAGTTCTAAATTTGTATTTAACAAATAAATTACAGTGATAATCATTGTAACCTTCTTGCACTTGCAGCATCTGCCGCTAACTGCTAGTAACATTCTCAGCTGTTGCTAAATAAATATATTTAAAACTGAAGAAATAATTGTTTTAAGGGAGATTCTAAAAAATTGAACTTGATTGTTCTATTTTCCTAAAAGTCTACTTCATTGTTCATTTGTAAAATCTTGGAAAAGATTACTTGAGGCAAATGATAGACAATTCCAGCTTCATAGAGTTTTTTTTTTTTCAATTTATAATGTGAAGATATCTCTTTCATTGTTGGAAATGGAAGTATTACTAGTATATTTTTTTACCGCAAATCTTTACATCCGAATATCAGAGAATGTTTTCTTAACAAGGCAGTTGAAAAATGACATGGCAAGTATATACCGAAAATAAAAACAATGAAAAATGGAGCAATCAACAAGGGCCTGATACCAGCAATTAAATGTATCCAGAATTGCATTTTAATCAATCTTTTGTCTATTAAGTGTCAGTAATATCAGAAAATGTACCAGTTTTTACTTGAACTTCTTAAATGAAAGCTGCTAAGTGGGACTGCACTTTGGTTCCAAGGATTAATTGTTTTCTATAATCAGTTGTTAAAGAGTTTCACCTTTTTTATCAGTCATTCATCTCCCCGATTCATAACGATCATAAAAATAGTTTATCAAGATCCAACCACACTTCAAAGACAGCTTGGTGCATATCATCACAGAGGGGGAAGCAATTTCTCTTTAAAACCTTCATAATTCTTTATTTAAATCTTCCGCTCTGAAAGGTGACATTTGATTAAATATTCTCTTGCTTCCTAATAGACATCAATTTCAAAAGACTTTAAATTCTGATGTACTTGAACAGTGCGTAGTTACTGTGTAACTCTGAAGTTGTTCTGACCTTAAACATACAGACTCTTCATTCTATTTAGTACACACCTCAAATCTCTAATCTTAATGTATAGACAGTAATTCAATACATGAAAAACTTTTAATTGATGGAAAATTTTATCATTTCATAATTGAAATGTTATTCAACATAAATGTTAGTAATAAATTGCACTGAATATACTTACTAAAAAGTTCTTCATCAACGAAATCAAATCCCTACGAACCAACATTTTTTCCTCAAACCACGAAAATTTGACTCCACGAAAATATGTGATTTTACAGTATTATTGTTCAAGAAATACCAAAATTTCAGCTGTAAATTTTGTTTTTGATGATTTTCTGGGGCATCTTTTTGCTTCTTTGTATATTTGTATTGAATTCAGAAAACTCTAAAACACTTTGAATATATAGAAAATTATTTAATTCAAAGATTAAAAGTTGTTCTAAAGAATGTCTAAAAATCTCTCAAAAGTTTAGGATGATCATGATTGTACATGTGGATAATATTCTTTGAGCATTCCAAAATTTGAGTATATATGAAGAATCATAAATTAATCTACCTAACCTAGCAATCTTTATTTACATGAATCTTTTTTTTTAAGCCCAAACTTCTATAAATCAGGACATCATTATGGATATAATATCCGAATTTTGCAACAAGTTTAATCATACAGCAGTGTCTGACTGATTAGGCAATGGCCAATCTGTCGCTTGATTTTGTCATTTATGAAAGGAGAGACTTTTTGTTTTACTTAAGGGATTGTCATAGAAGAACTACTAAATAGTCATATAAATTTTACCCATGCTCCTTATTACTACAAGATATGCTATACCTGGAACTGTTGGATATCTTTTCGTGGAGAGAGAACCAGTCAACTCGAGTTGCGTTCTTAAACGGACAATCCAGACGAGCAGGGTCATTTCTCAGCACCGTCAGGGATCGTGTGAACTCGCTCTCGATGAGATGGGGAGTACTGGGGGCTGAAATACAAGACCAAGAGGTCAGTCCTGACAAATGGAACTTAGTGACATCATTCACCATTATTTGTGATCATATGCAGTAAGCTATGAAGAGGGGGGTGTAGCATTACATGTAATTATATGTACATGATTTTAGACTGGGTAGTCGTAACACCTGGATCATAGATATTAACTCATTATAGCATGCCACTGTCACATTTTTGTTTGGTTTCATCATATATGTATCCAGTGTCTTCATGGGGATAATGTTCCTTTAACAACTGAGGGTAATGGATCTTCCATAAATATAGGGGATGAAGAGAAAACTGGATATTTTGTGTGTATGTGTGTGTGTTTACAAAATTATTTTTTGGGGGGATAGGGATTATGAATTGTCCATGATATATCTTATATCTCAGCTCCTAAAAAATGAATAATCAGGTGATGTAATGTTAATTTTAAAAATTCTTTGTACGGTTCAACTCAGTTATAACACTGTCAGAGGGAATCTATGAAATAACTTCACTATATCTGTAACTAATGATATCTATATAGGGAATTCATATAATGTATATAGCCGTGGGTTCCAAAATTTTGCTATATCTGATTCTACAAGATTTGTGCGTGTACTAAAATGTTACTGCACTTTCATTTTTATCATTAATGAGATGATATAATATGGATAAACTTGAAGGACTTGAATCAATAAAAGGAGCAAAATATACCTATCACTTCAAAAATGTTTGGTAATCAATCTATTGCATATACAATCAATTCATATTTTAATCAATTGAGTAATGTCTTCAGATGCAAAGCAATAATATTTGAATTTCATACACTTAAAAAGTTTTTACTGAATTAATATAGATCAATATTTTGATATCATTTTAGAAAAATTATTTAGTTTATTGTATAGGTGGCCATTTTAAATTATGGATCATACACATAAAACTCAAATTTCCATTCAACAGCTGACTGTCAAAGAAATCGAAAAGATAAATTAAGCAAACATTTGTGAGTGATGGGTATGTCCTGTGATATTTTTTTAAGAAACTTTATCAGATCATTTCATCTGTTGAACACTTTGCTTCCTAAATCAGATGACACGATCACACGACAAGTTAAGATAGAATATCACGTCAAGTGACGAATAATCTTGGGCCTTTATATCCGAGCGTTTTTTACCTGAAAAATGAGCCTTTCCTAAAGAGACAAAAATCAGAGAATGACTTTAACAGCTTCAAGATCTGACAAACCCATATGGAATTGGAGAATACCTTAAAAGCTACCTAGTACATTGAAAATATATTTTGATTTTGGAGCATTGGATAGTAGAAAAAATTAACTCTGAAATTACCAATTGGGAAACATGTATTGTCAATAAATATGGTATGCTGATTTTTTCCATCTCTCTGTAAATTTGTTTTTTGTACCTTTAACGTTCAACAGGAAGTTCTCGGAGCTGTAGCGGGCGCCAGCTGTATTTTCTGCGCGACAGGAATAAATGCCATTGTCCTCCGCCGTTACATTTGTAATGCGTACTTTGGAGCCCTTGTCCAAAATCTTAATTCTGTTCTTGTTAAACAATCTGAAATAATGAACAATGTCATGTACTATTTTGTTAATGTCAAAAACTCTTTAGACTCCCATTAAGTCTAATATATGTCATAGCACAAAATTTTACTGAAGAATCTCGGAAAAATGACTTCTTCACTATTTAGTTGTGAAAAAGTACAGATGCAACTCTTAACACATAACAATCTTTGAGAACATTATTTTGTTCTGTAAAAGATCATTTTTCACACCAACATTTGTTTCACATTTTTACAAGACACACAATTTTTGTGGCATCTTTCAGACCTCACCTGATTTTCTATCTTTGAGTGTCGGTGCCATAATTTACAATACTGTCATTTTGACTAGACTCCCCTATTACTCAGGCCTAACAAGCCTCATTCTCACTTTGGATCTTGTAATGTTGACATCTGCATTTTTAACTGTCTTACATAATATATATTCTTATTCTTTGTATTTTCCAATGTCGGTGCCATAATTTACAATACTGTCATTTTGACTAGACTCCCCTATTACTCAGGCCTAACAAGCCTCATTCTCACTTTGGATCTTGTAATGTTGACATCTGCATTTTTAACTGTCTTACATAATATATATTCTTATTCTTTGTATTTTCCAAAAAAATAAGAAATAAAACAATGAATCAAATAAATTCATGGCTGATGGCAGTGTAAGGGGTACCAAGTTTCATTTTCAATTTTTTTTTAGAGTAATACAATTTCCAATGCATAATCGTAGGAGAAATGTATGGCACATATGATCTATGATCAGTTTCATATCAACTTTTTAGTCAAAGATAAGGTGAAACTTTAACCATTTATCCAATTCTAGTTTTGTAAAAAGTTTGTGATGTTGTATTGTTATAACAGGTGCTGCTAAGTAAAATTATATGGTGAATATTCCAAGGTGTTTACAGATCCAGCTACCTGTATGGGTTCAGTACCCTTAGCTTCTAACAAACACGTCTTACAAGACACATTTTAACACAAATATTTGTAGTTTATCTCATTATTTTGACATTGTGTGCCTGTATACCTCAGAAATACTGTTGCTGCTCAGAAACAATTCAACTTGAGCAAGACAAAATATCTTTCTGATGATTCAAAGAAGTCAATTCATTTCTCCCAAGCATTATCAAAATAATTCAAAAGCTGAAATAAGGTGCCAAGAATTGACATCTGTGTGCTCTCTGAACAAGCTACAGCAGTGGAGAATAGAAAATTCCTACTAGAGGGTTACCCCCCCTCCCTTTTCAACCATCACCTATTATTTTCAGCTTACTTCTATTTCACATTAATTCACAGATCTTTTTTTCGCAAACTCAATTTCCTGAGATTATAAGAAGTCACTACAAGTGCTGCACTTTTTTCCCCATGGCTGACAAAAAGCATGTTTGGATTACCGACTGTGGCCTATTGAAATTTGACATTATTAAATGGCAATTAGAGGCCTGTGTTGCATCAGCCCTGTTACTGTAGGCTACAGAAGGTGGCCCCGCTGTAAACAGTTTACATGCCCTCTGACTGCCGTCTGCCAACCAATATCTATCAGCATCCGCAACTTCCAGGAGCATGACAGGGTCTGCAATCCGACTCCAATAAACTGTTATTCAGTGTTTTGTTTAAGATGCTTTCATTTATACTTATTGGTCCTTATTTATACTTTTTGGTCCTTCAATACTTCAATACTTTCAGAGACAGTATAACCAAAAAATAAAAACAAAAAGAACCCCACACTTTTTAAGCGTGATGGTTTTAAAGTACATGGGTAAATGATCTGTGTCTTTGTGGAGATGAATTAACTTTCTCTCTGTGCTCAGAGATGCAAAGAAATATTTTTAAGGAATCACTGTCTAGTTTGGAGAGTATGCCAGGGCATCAACAATAGTGGGAAACATGGGATAATTTGCATAACGGGCGAAGCCCGTTATGCTAAAATTATCACATGTTTCCCACTATTGTTGATGTCCCTGGCATACTCTCCTAACTAGACAGTGATTCCTTATATTTCCATTTCATTGTGAAATAAAATTGTAGACTTAGACATTAAAAATGAGACTAATAGATTTAAATTACACGAGGACTTCCATGCCAATTTCAATAGTCCTCGCAAAGTGACGTCAAACACAGCTGCACGAGATTTACATGCATATTTGGCCTCCTTAGAGTCAGACCCGGAGACAGATGCGCACGAGATTTGCATGCGTATTAGGCCTCCTTAGCTGCTGACCTAACGACCTGCCTAATTTACATTCCGGCAGAATTATCAAGAAATAAAAGCCCCCAACTTTCAAATAGTTATCACAGAGAAAAAAATTAGAAATGGAAATATTCTATGATATATCCTGAACTTGTTTTATCTTGAACAGCAACTCTCTCATATTTCTACTGGTATATTTTTAGATACAGGTTCTTGGAAAGGAAAACATGTAGCATGTTATAATTGAAATGTTATTCAACATAAATGTTAGTAATAAATTGCACTGAATATACATGTATGTATAATGTACCATGTCCATCTACCTATAGTGTACATGCCTTTCTTCTATGTTTTCTGCACACATCATTACCACTCTGACATTAGTAAGGTTTCAGAGGTTGTACCTTTTTTTTTATATCAAGAACACCTGTCCCATTTTCATTAACCTACATCCTTTCTGAATAAATTGTGGTAGTATACATGCAGACAAAACAAGATAAATAAATACAAAGTAATGAAAATAAAATGCAACAAAAATAAAAAGCAAAATAACTGTTTTTGCCAAGCCGAGTAATAATAAGATGCAGAATGGTAAAAGCTGAATTTTCTCAATTCAAGGTCAAATATTGGAGTCTGAAAAGATCAATTTCATCAAACATACCGTAACTTCTGCCTCTACTGATTCATGCAGGTTATTTAAAAAAAAAAACTAGTGCAGACTGACACAAAAAATTCCCCCGTTTCATATTTAAAGAAAAGAAATTCATTTCCTTTATTCTAGTACATAAATCAGTATCATTAAGATTGATGAGAAAACTAAAATGGTTTCCTTCGTAAGAGAAATTAGAGCACTTTATCCGATAAAAGATGTTTTAGATGTCAGAAGGACAGATTCCATGTGTACTGACATTAGCAGAACCCAGCCTGTACAAACTATCATTCTATACCTAGACTCGCCACCAATCCATCTTCTCTGTAACAAGACATATTTTATGTCTGTACAAACTTAATAGATGAAATTCTAGTCACTTTGCTAAACTAGAAAAATTCCTCTAGTTTTGAAGTGTTTTTCCTCTCGACAATTAATCACTGCATAATAAAGCAGAAATCTGTTGAATCTTTTAGAGCATGTTGAAGCTAAATTTTCATTCTGGGGGTTCTCTCTTTTCAAAACTTTGTGCAATATGCTTCTTGAAGATGAATGATACACGAGGCCTGAGCCACTTCATTTGTGAAATGCAACATTACCTTAATGATGCACATTTATAAACTTTGTGAAAGCTTCAATGTTGATGGGAACATGGCATCTCCGTCTTTCAGTATGAAAGTTTATATTGTCTATGTTAGAATTTTGACTGTTTTTAATTTGGCCATAAGTTTAGTTTAATTTTTCAGTCAGGTCCTTATGAACAATTGCAGAGGCTGGATTTGATTTAATCAAGCTTTTCAGATTACAAGTTCTCAAAGTCTTCTTGGCATATGTCTGACGTTGTTTTGTTTTCTTTCCTGGTGGCACTCATTGTGAAAGTTTTTTAGCCCCATGTCAGGTGCTCCTTCTAATACCTCCTTTCTGCTGAGCCAGATTTAAATTTCTTCTAAAGAGCTCCTGATGTTTTGATTTAAGGTTGCATAAATGTAAACAGTACAGTGCAGAGGCGAGGATCACAGGCATAGAATAAACATATTACATGTGGATCATGAGCGCAACACCCAATTAAATGCTTAAGCAGTAACTTGTTTAAAATAAATAACAAGTGCTCAAAAGACAGGACAGAAATATTTATTTTTCTATGGCCCTTTATGGCCGATTAAACTCTCAATTTTCTTGTTTCTGTCTACCATTTCTATTTCCAACCTGAGCCCCAAATCTGTAGGAAATGACATGGTATAAAGTCATTTCCAGAGAGGAAAAAGATTATGGTCTGGAATTTAGATGATTTCAGTAAACTTCATACAGCTCTGTCTGTACCTCAGGACATGAGATCAGACAAAAATATACAGGAGCTAGGAATTCGATGACAATATGTCTAAAAATTTAGTTCATTCAACTCTATTTATAATATAGTCCGAAGTCGATTTTAGACTTTCAGTCTTGTACATGCCAAAGTGGCACATACATACTAAAAATGCTCAAGAGTAAAGAATAAGGAAAATTCTTAAAACATTGTAAGACATTTACATGAATTCGCTCTACTTACTAGCAATGAACAGCTCTGAGGCAAAGGTTTGTGAGGGGATTCTTCTGTTATTCCCTAGCCCCTCACATCTATAGATGCCCTCATCTGAGGACCTCACTCTGGGGAAGTACAGGGAACCATTCTCAAAGACCTGGTACCTGAAAGTGTAATACAACAGTTTTTTAATGCTTTCTTGCTTCAAAGAACTATAGAAATTTTTTAAAAAGTTTTCAGATTTGTTTAAGATGACATTGTTCAATGACAAGAAAAAATAAAGCTTCGGTATCTTTGAACACTATTGATCTGTCAAAATGAGTAGGTACTGTAAATCACTTTTTATTCGCGAGAACTTTATTTTCGTGTAATTACGCGAGAAGGTATGCTCACGAAAATTTCATTCTCGCGTACAAAAGAATCACGATTATATAGAGCAATGACCACAATTCGTGAAAATTTTGTCTCGCTTATAAAGAGTCGATGAATATCTCGCGAAAATAAGGTGTCGCGAAAATTAAGTGATCTACAGTAGTCCTAACTATAATTCTTATGTACCCGGTACTTGTATTGAACTGGTAAATATCATGAATCATCAGAAATATTTCCTCACTCCCACTGATGCCGTGATAACAAGGTTTGACTATATATACCAATGTTATGAGCATTAATTTTGCTCTTTTGTACAGAGTAAAAAAAAATCTCTTTTCGACTTACTGGCATTATAATGGATAAAGGATATACATGTGAAAGTGAAAATTATATATTTTTTAAATGTGTATTTCATTTTGGTTTACTTTCAGCTGCCTAAGGTTTTCTATAAAAACAGACACAAAATCTCCTTAATGACTTTTTTCCTTCTGAAAATGAGTGTGACCACCAAGGGTGCCTTATGGACTGAAATTGCCTGCATGCAAGACTGACTAATTATCACCCATAAAAGTAATCACCTCTGATGCCTTGGGTTTATAATAAGCTGCAATAAATCATAAACTGTAATTTATGAAATCCAGAAATGCCTGATTATCCCAGCAGTGGGAAGGTGCAGGCACATGATCTAGTACAGGCATTAGAATTAACCTACAAAATATTGCTGAAGTTTTTACTGTTTTCCAATCATTCTCAGGCATTGGAATACAGTCAAACCTCATAATATCAAACTCAATGTAAAATCAGAGGATTCAAGACATTGAGCACAGAATACTGAAAGAGAGAGTTTTTCAAGATATTATTGTTCAAGAAATACCAAAATTTCAGCTGTAAATTTTGTTTTTGATGATTTTCTGGGGCATCTTTTTGCTTCTTTGTATATTTGTATTGAATTCAGAAAACTCTAAAACACTTTGAATATATAGAAAATTATTTAATTCAAAGATTAAAAGTTGTTCTAAAGAATGTCTAAAAATCTCTCAAAAGTTTAGGATGATCATGATTGTACATGTGGATAATATTCTTTGAGCATTCCAAAATTTGAGTATATATGAAGAATCATAAATTAATCTACCTAACCTAGCAATCTTTATTTACATGAATCTTTTTTTAAGCTCAAACTTCTATAAATCAGGACATCATTATGGATATAATATCCAAATTTTGCAACAACTTTAATCACACAGCAGTGTCTGACTGATTAGGCAATGGCCAATCTGTCGCTTGATTTTGTCATTTATGAAAGGAGAGACTTTTTGTTTTACTTAAGGGATTGTCATAGAAGAACTACTAAATAGTCATATAAATTTGACCCATGCTCCTCATTACAACAAGATATGCTATACCTGGAACTGTTGGATATCTTTTCGTGGAGAGAGAACCAGTCAACTCGAGTTGCGTTCTTAAACGGACAATCCAGACGAGCAGGGTCATTTCTCAGCACCGTCAGGGATCGTGTGAACTCGCCCTCGATGAGATGGGGAGTACTGGGGGCTGAAATACAAGACCAAGAGGTCAGTCCTGACAAATGGAACTTAGTGACATCATTCACCATTATTTGTGATCATATGCAGTAAGCTATGAAGAGGGGGGTGTAGCATTACATGTAATTATATGTACATGATTTTAGACTGGGTAGTCGTAACACCTGGATCATAGATATTAACTCATTATAGCATGCCACTGTCACATTTTTGTTTGGTTTCATCATATATGTATCCAGTGTCTTCATTAAATAAGAAATAAAACAATGAATCAAATAAATTCATGGCTGATGGCAGTGTAAGGGGTACCAAGTTTCATTTTCAATTTTTTTTTAGAGTAATACAATTTCCAATGCATAATCGTAGGAGAAATGTATGGCACATATGATCTATGATCAGTTTCATATCAACTTTTTAGTCAAAGATAAGGTGAAACTTTAACCATTTATCCAATTCTAGTTTTGTAAAAAGTTTGTGATGTGGTATTGTTATAACAGGTGCTGTTAAGTAAAATTATATGGTGAATATTCCAAGGTGTTTACAGATCCAGCTACCTGTATGGGTTCAGTACCCTTAGCTTCTAACAAACACGTCTTACAAGACATATTTTAACACAAATATTTGTAGTTTATCTCATTATTTTGACATTGTGTGCCTGTATACCTCAGAAATACTGTTGCTGCTCAGAAACAATTCAACTTGAGCAAGACAAAATATCTTTCTGATGATTCAAAGAAGTCAATTCATTTCTCCCAAGCATTATCAAAATAATTCAAAAGCTGAAATAAGGTGCCAAGAATTGACATCTGTGTGCTCTCTGAACAAGCTACAGCAGTGGAGAATAGAAAATTCCTACTAGAGGGTTACCCCCCCTCCCTTTTCAACCATCACCTATTATTTTCAGCTTACTTCTATTTCACATTAATTCACAGATCTTTTTTTCGCAAACTCAATTTCCTGAGATTATAAGAAGTCACTACAAGTGCTGCACTTTTTTCCCCATGGCTGACAAAAAGCATGTTTGGATTACCGACTGTGGCCTATTGAAATTTGACATTATTAAATGGCAATTAGAGGCCTGTGTTGCATCAGCCCTGTTACTGTAGGCTACAGAAGGTGGCCCCGCTGTAAACAGTTTACATGCCCTCTGACTGCCGTCTGCCAACCAATATCTATCAGCATCCGCAACTTCCAGGAGCATGACAGGGTCTGCAATCCGACTCCAATAAACTGTTATTCAGTGTTTTGTTTAAGATGCTTTCATTTATACTTATTGGTCCTTATTTATACTTTTTGGTCCTTCAATACTTCAATACTTTCAGAGACAGTATAACCAAAAAATAAAAACAAAAAGAACCCCACACTTTTTAAGCTTGATGGTTTTAAAGTACATGGGTAAATGATCTGTGTCTTTGTGGAGATGAATTAACTTTCTCTCTGTGCTCAGAGATGCAAAGAAATATTTTTAAGGAATCACTGTCTAGTTTGGAGAGTATGCCAGGGCATCAACAATAGTGGGAAACATGGGATAATTTGCATAACGGGCAAAGCCCGTTATGCTAAAATTATCACATGTTTCCCACTATTGTTGATGTCCCTGGCATACTCTCCTAACTAGACAGTGATTCCTTATATTTCCATTTCATTGTGAAATAAAATTGTAGACTTAGACATTAAAAATGAGACTAATAGATTTAAATTACACGAGGACTTCCATGCCAATTTCAATAGTCCTCGCACACTGACGTCAAACACAGCTTCACGAGATTTACATGCATATTTGGCCTCCTTAGAGTCAGACCCGGAGACAGATGCGCACGAGATTTGCATGCGTATTAGGCCTCCTTAGCTGCTGACCTATCGACCTGCCTAATTTACATTCCGGCAGAATTATCAAGAAATAAAAACCCTCAACTTTCAAATAGTTATCACAGAGAAAAAAATTAGAAATGGAAATATTCTATGATATATCCTGAACTTGTTTTATCTTGAACAGCAACTCTCTCATATTTCTACTGGTATATTTTTAGATACAGGTTCTTGGAAAGGAAAACATGTAGCATGTGTTGACTGATGACCATTTGAAAGTGTTTTCCACAGAACAAAACCAATCATGCAATGAGATGCACAGGCTATAGCTTCCTGA
Organism: Saccostrea glomerata; assembly: GCA_003671525.1. Taxonomy (NCBI): domain Eukaryota; kingdom Metazoa; phylum Mollusca; class Bivalvia; order Ostreida; family Ostreidae; genus Saccostrea; species Saccostrea glomerata. Next base: position 908,174 of record PRKT01000041.1, on the reverse strand, counting down.
ATGCAGCAGTTGTTTGGCATTCATTACATGTGTTAAAGTATTCTGGAGTGTCTATGTTGTAGTGTAAACATTCAAAGAAACATTTTTGTTTTCTTGTATATAAATAAAGGCATGTTTTCTCTGTTGTGCTCAATAAAGGAGTGGGAAATGCAGATGTTCTATGGCAGTCTGAGTGGGGCAAGTCAGAAAGTCAGATGAAAAAACAAAGGGAGAAAGACAAGAATTAAATTGAACCTGTCAAATCTACAATCAAGGGAGCAGAAAAAGCTATTCCTGTAACAGCTATATTGTTATGTACTAAGTTTAAATTTAACCTAATAAATCCGTTCAAGTTTCTTACAAATTTAAGGTACCCGGTAAACATTGAGGTATTATGCAGCTGCAATTACAACACCTTCTTTAACTCATCATGACTGAAAATAAACTTCTCTTAATTTTATTTTTATAAGAGTTTACTGTCTTTAGAGCTCATGGAAACTGTTTAAAATTGCAGGTATTCAACTTTCAAAGATCACCTGCATCATAACAGAAAACAGAGTAAGAAGGAGACATAGAACAACAAATCATGGGGGACTTCCCAAGTAGAAGCCCTGCTGGTCCGTCCATTTGTTGTACTGAGGTATTTTGTACATTAGTTGCTGGCAGACGAATCAAGGAACGTGTTGCTGAAAACAGGGGCCACTAATTCAAAACCTGAGTCAAGTTTATTTTCTTTGCATTGTAATGTAATCAAGGAATTTCCTTTGCCTAAAGAGACATAGATAGAATCCAACCAGCTGTTGCCTTACAAAAAAAGGGGGGGGGGGTCAAAATGTAATCACTAACTACCAAAGTCAGTCACATGAAGAGGAACCAAGATTTGTTATTTAAAGATTTTTTCCACAAATCTGCCAACTATTCAATAATTATATATCTTTATTGACTCTTCTACTTCTCAAGTATAGAGCCTGGTTGATTCTCACCCAGCAATTATAATAGGTACTTTAATCCTTTCAAATGCTATCGGTCTGCTGTCAACAGTTCTACCATCAATAATGCTAAATTCAAAGTCAATTTTTAATAACATAATTTCATTATCTATTGATATGAAAAAATTGGCTTAACATTCCAGTATCTAATCCCCCCTCATCATTTGGCCACAAAATAATTCTGATGAATTGTATGAATTGACTGCTTCAGAACCTTGACTAATTTCCTAATGGAAGTGAAGCAGAATTTTCATTACTTTCCATTACCAATGTTTACCCCTCCGATAGCCCAAGCAGAAAAGCCAGACATCATTGTTAGTTTAAGTTAAAATGAAAATTGGAAATACAGATGTTGAAAATTTATCTTAAGGTAGAGTGGAGGTGCAGTGATTGACACTGCTAGACCTCTCTAACAGGATCAACTTACTTTGATGTGTTGGACATGGAGATGTTTAAACATTATAGACGCATCATTTCCTTCCCTCTTGCAGGTTCTCACCTTATTAATTTTTTCATCAGGGAGGCTTAAACAGTTGATAGGCATGCTTCATTTGAGACTATCGTTTGAATTTTACAATTATATTCAGTCTTTGGCTTAGAAGAGCAGCACTTCAAAAACTTCCATACAACAGCCCCACGCTCCCTGTGAGTCACGGGTAAGCAGCATTCTGGGAACGAAGAAATCCTTCGTACATGTCAGGGATTAATTCAGTATTTTTAAGTCAACACTTTCTTAGCAGATAGAAAAACAATTTGCCAAAATAAAAAAGTTTCATGAAAATAGAGATGACGTGGAAAACCTTATACAAATAAACGTCAAGAGGTTAACAAGTTTAGAGCTGCATGATCAACATGTTAACAGCAAATGTCGGAATTTTCTTTAAGAAGATCATGCTGATGATTTGCTGAGTGATAGCATTTGACATTTTCAGAGGTTGGGTAATTTGTGTAATTGCACAATTGTTGCAAGAAGTCAGCATAGCCCGCAGGTATGAATTTATATGTACATCCAGAAATTTTGATGATTTTAAAGCATCGACTTTCTTCGTCAAACACTTGGGCTCTATGTCAGGTTTAGAGTTTTTTGATTGAGCTCTTGTGTTTTTGCATCATTCATTTACTATATACACTGCATCATATTCCTATAAACAAATGGTGAATGACAGAAGCTACGGACTTAATGAACACTGAAAACCCTCCGATGTACCTGATGTAATTATGATGACTTGCGTGGGGAATAAAAACAGACAAGAAGGAGCATATCGGGATTAAGAAAATTTGAAAATTAAACTGTGCTCAATAAATCACTGAGGTTAAGCTAAATACCTCAAAAATTCCCTCCAAAAAACCTAGATTGAAATTTTTCCAATTTTTTCCCCTCCTCCTTATTATAAAAGTTTGGTAATAAAATATATATATATATATATACATGTATTTCAATTAACAGGGTACTGACTGACTTTATTCATAATATGACACCAATTTACGTAAAATAAATTCCTTTTTTCCGTATTTTTAATATGCACCAGAAATCATTTTTACAGTGTTTGGGTTATCTCTTCAGTCTGGTGCTGATTCTGCATTCAGTGGACACTTGTCAAAATACAAGTAATTTTAACAGCTGGAATAATGGTGGGATGGCAAGGTGTTAAAACATCATTCTCCAAACAACCCACTGTCATATAAAAACAGACTACTGCAGTGATTAATATTTTGAAAATAAACTGTAGTAACATGTAGAAAAAATTATTTGGCTCTAATTGCATTTTAGTTGGCATATTTCTGAGGGCAGTACCTTAACATTTCTCTGACTATGTAGAAAATCATATTTGCTAGGCATCTTGAATTCAGCATAAGCTCCAGTCTTAGCAACATGCTATTTAAGACTAACAAAACTCCATACTTTCTCTCATAAGGAAATAAGCATTCAATGGATTCTCAAGAGCATTGACTCTGCCCCTCCCCCCTCACTCCCCAGACCCCC
>PRKT01000041.1:825813-905197 GCA_003671525.1 Saccostrea glomerata | reverse complement strand
CCCCCCCCCCCCCTTTGGTCTGACAAGGACCTTAGTGCTACCCACTCCTAACATGTGTGTCTGTAAAAGAATTACTGGAAATTAACACTGAACTCAAATCCTACTCAGTTAAGTACCCCAGGTATCACTGACTTTCTTTAATACAGTACATGTATATAAAGGATATTTCTTTAAAAAAGATTTTTAGCTTGATCAAATGTTTAATTTTAAAATATGATTACCTCATTTGTTTAAGAAACACGTAATCAAGCCTTATCAAATTTTTTTCTAACAGAATGTAGTTTCTTTTGATCTTTGTCAGATGTGGTATATTCAAAATTTTTAAAAATAAAGTAGAATTCAAACCTGATCCTCTACTGACGTCATTGACACTATATTACACATAACATACTGAGTGATTTCATCCAAATGTGGATTGATTTCAAATCAACTTCAGATGTTGGAGATTTTGACTTCAGGCACAGGGTCCTTTTATTTTTATTAAACCAAACCTGCATGCAGCACTATAAGCCTTGTATGGGTACCAGTTGTTACTGAATCTGAACTGAAATATATTGTGGTCCAGTGGTACTGTTCTAACCTGAAAGTGTTGTGGTACCAGTCAAACAGCAGCTCTGGGTTTCCAGTGATCTGACATTTCAGCAAAACCTCTGAATTCAGCACCAACTCCTTTGGCTTTGGTCGCTTCAATTCCACATTGGCAATTTTGTCTATCCCTAAAAAAAAGAATATAAAATACATGTAGTAATTTTATATTTTAATTCATTTCAATTTTTGTTTAAGGCAATAGTTTCATTTTGTAAGTGTGAAATGAGAATAGTGCCAAGTTTTATACTCTGTAACTGTAATATCTTGATATTTATAACTGTATCTGGGAGAGGCCATACAAAACTTTATCAGTAGAATGGCAATAATTTGTCTAATGTCACACAAAATTCTGACTTCCTTTCATCCTTAGCAATCAGTGGCAGTTATATCTGTTGCCTTCAATACAGAATGCAATATGAAATTTAGGAACATGACTTCACTTTTTTAATCCATGCCTAGAGAATGGTTGTTAAAAAATTCATATGAAAAAAAAATCTTTAATTTGTTTTAAAAACAACAAAATTCAAATACTCTTGTTAGAAAGGCGAGATGCAGTTCATATTGCACTGGATGGATCTCCAAGAGATCTTGGCTATATTGCACCGAGTGCATCATTCATTACAATTTGAATTTCACTAATTGGAGGTTGTTGATGTTGACGACAGGTGAGCCTGCCTGCAGTCAGATCCTAAGTACACAGGAATGCTGTAATTGGGGGATTCCATAAAGTGCTTCCCTCAGAGCTCTCACTGCCCCACTCATCATAAATATTATTTGTTCTACATTGCTATTTTCAGCATCCTCAGTGACAGGAAAGGAAATGCTGGAGGCATCCGACGCACTGCTACACCACCAGGGGGAGCTTGTATTATAGAGAGAAGACATAACCAAGTATGGCAACAAACACAAGACAAGTCTCCAGAAGGGAAAACTTCACTGAGTATATCTCTTTTGTATGTACCAGATGAGGCAGTAAGAACTTTATTAAATGATTGTTTTTCTGCATAATATGCATAATTCCTTTCAGCTCTATGAATGACTTATCTAAGTTTTGAAAGATATCACCTGTCTTCAAAATTCTTTTTTTTTTTTTGTAGCAAGACTTTTTAATTCCCTTTCTCAGGTATATACATGTATAGGCATAAAAGATATATTGATAGTGGGATTTCCTCAATAACCCTGCATAATACCATTTTACATTTTTTGGTCACCTTGGACCATTATATCAATAAATTATTTGTTTTTGCTCACATAACAGCTCTCATAATCAGAACACAATTCCTAATTAAAGAGTTCTTGAGATATCTTATTTCAACACTTGACAGCACTTCGACCTTACTACCAAAGCTTTAAAAAGTCAAAGAATAGTTTGTGCAGAGGGTTGTTGCTAAGTTTTTAGTCCCCCTGTGTTATCGGCTTCCATTAACATTTTTGATGGCACACTGCAAACCTCCAGGTGTAAGAACCTGTACCGATTGCTGTGCAATTTGACACAAACCTCACGAGCAAGACTTTCCAATCACAAACATACCCTTGAAAACTATTACCAAAGCATGGAAATTCTACAACTGTGAAGAAACATGGACAAAAGCACACCTAGAAAACTATTTATTTTTGAGAAATGTGGTTGTTTTAAGTGACAAGGGCGCAAACAGACATTTAAAATGTTGGGGATTCTCAAAGTCCAATGTGACAAATCAAAACAAGACATTCACATGACCAGTCAAAAAATGCATGCCACTCCATCTAAAATGAGGGGAGAGAAAAAGAGAAAAAGATATTTTAACATTTAGAATCAAAATATGCATTTAGTAAAAAAAAAATTGCTTCCAAAGGGGAAAACATCTAGATGTCAAGGATGTGTTCTTTCATAACAGAGTTAAAGTATCAGATTAACGTAGATATATATATTTACAATTTAAAATCAACATCAAACTTTGAGGGAAAAATTGGCTATAAAAGGGATATTAGGTCTCAAACATGTCCCTAAGGTTTCCGCTGGGAAGTTACTATTCTTATATCAAAGGAAATTAAAGTCTCCGTAGAGCTTGCAGAATATGGTAATTATCAGATGGTTCACATGTCCATAGAAGATCGGCACGTCTAATAAATCTGCTCCTCAGACAAGCACAAAAACAATAATCATCATAAAAATGTATTATGAGAGATAATATTTCCTGGACTTATAATGCTGAGCATTATATCAATGGCAGTCATCACCGCAGCCCACTGGTAGCCTCTCTGTAGTCAAAATCACCAGAGACCTGTTTGAAATAATTACTTATGGAATTAAATGCAATGGCTTATAATTTGAAAACATGCTGAAGAAAATTCTGTTTTTCTGAATCATTCAGAACTACAAACAAATTCTGTACTTAGTATTTTATGGTGATGAATGATACAGAGCAACTTGACATCTCCATAAGGCAAAGTGTTGTTAGAATTTTAAAATTCAATGCAATATTTCACAGAATTATGAATTTATCACGGCTGCCCCATTAGCTGTCATATTTTTGTCCTCTGCCATGCTAATGGTCCATTGCTTACCACTTCATGTTACCTACATACTACACCTTAAATTAATGTTGACAATAAGGCCCATTATAGGTCACTGTTAAGTGTTCCTGATGGAGCATCATATGCGAGAATTCTGACACCACTTTTTAAAGTTTTTTAATGAGCAGGAAAATCTCATTTGCATTAATTACAGAACTCATTATACACATACCTTGTTTCACATTTATGAATTATGGTGAAGACAACAGAATTAACATTTGCTAATGCATGTGTAGGGAAGATTAATGAAACAAAAAGAGGTGTCATAAACTCTAAATTCTCAAGGTGGGCAATATTCTGGTCTTTAATCTCCCTGTGGAGTAACAGATAAACAGATGGGGGTTCCACCTTTCTTGTTTGTTCACGGTGACATATTTGGTTCAGAAGTTGCCCTACGTCAGGTTTCAATGCCATGACAACCTTAGTGCTATAGGATGTCCTAGGGACAAGTTCCCCCCTCCATTATCTCGCCAAGTCATGACACAGAGGCTGCTCTGCTCAGCTTTTGTTTCTGGCAGGTGCTAGTCTAACAGACAGAAGTCAAATCACTTGACCCCAAGAATGGCATGTTTACTCAGCTACAGCTAAACCTTTTTATATCAGCTCTATGGCTATTGCCAAGAATGCACGGAAAAGGGTACTCAAAGTTTGACCACCTTCTATCAAATTGATTTTATATAAAAAAAAAAAAGTTTGTGTAAAATGATTTTTCACAGCTGCTTTAGCAATGTTTTAGTTTACTACCCAAAACTAAGGAAATGATTAACAATTATAGATCTTACACCGGTATGTATTTCTTGTCTCCCAGCTAAATCTATTTCTCCAGTCTAATTTTCATTGAATGCGCTTTGTGGGAAAACAACACAACAGGACAAATTTTGACTTGTTAGAAGACCTCTGTGAATTAAATTGGTAATTAAGGAAATGCTGAACAACATGCATGAATACTTATGTAAATTAATCATTTTCAAATTACACTATTTCCTATTTCTGTGAATTGGGAAGTAAAAACCTTGTAGATGTAGACTTTGAGTTCAGGGTGGCACTATCGAATACATTGCTGATGATCAGCAGATCTTACTCAGAAGTCATGTTTTTTTCCCTGATATCTAGATACGGAGGCAGAACAACCTGTGACACTTCAGATACAAGCAAAGGTTTTCATTAATAGCTAAATGGTGTACTGGCAGACACATTGAACTTATCCATCAGCATATCTTATAGAACCCTGGGCAAATACATTCTCCTTTCAGATTCTGAGTTGAGAATTTTTTTTCTCCAGGTCATAGCTATTTTATATTCAGAGGAGAATGGGTGTAATGATAGGGTTTGTACATTAGCTTAGCCTTACAAGACCAGAGACAAAAGACAGGGAACAATGTCCTGATGTCCAGGCTGATCTCCCCTAACATGGCCCCCATCCATCATCGGTAACACAAACGGCTCAGTGGTCCAGTGTGGATTATACTGGCCTCCTGTTCACACAAACAACCAACCACTCTGTCAACTAAACATATCCGGTTTCAAGTTAATGCCAATTTATTTTTGTTAAGCATTTGATGTTTATTTATTTCTAATCAAAATATTTACTTCTTCAGCCACTGTTCAAGCTTCTGCCTAATTTCAACATTCAAAATTGGTGATGAAAACTTGACTTCTATTTCCTCTGGCTGAAGTTAACCAAACAGGTATAAGAGGGATAAATTAAAACATATTTAATGAACTCTGTGCAGTGAATTAAGTCACAAAAGGATTTTGAACTACTAGCTAACCAGACCAAATACAGAAAAAAAAATCTGCTCTGATTAGGAGGAAATGTCAGGTATAACAGACCACGGATATTAAATGGATTTAAGTCTAACTAACTCCATTTTGTCTTGTTTTCCATCAGCTACTTTGGTTTAGTAGACAGACATTTACACGTGTTTAATGGAAATAAATATTTGACAATGCTGAAAAAATACAACAAAATCTAACAACAGATGAGACAATACAAGATACAAGTAATATCAATGATGCTCTTCATCTGAAGAAGTTGGTACAATTTTGTCACAATTCAGAGCTTGGTTATTAAGTATGGAGTTATAGTGATTTCAATGGTGCATTTTATCTAGAAACAGCACCGAAACACAACCTGTCAGATTCTCAAAGATGAACAAATCTATAATTGATTTTTCTACAAGTAGTTGTCTTTATTTACAAAGTGCATGCATTATTGCAGCATCACATTTGCATCCACTGCTTTAATTAAGGGAAATTATTAAATCTTACAGCTTTTCAGTGATGAGCAGTTCTTGAAAATAAATTCACCAATTAGAAACAGGACAAGCATTACTTCGCTCATTTCTCAGTCAGATACCAACTCAAATGTAGGAATTGAACATCTGCCACAGAAATTGAATCTGAACACTGTAGTGTTAACACAAATCATCAATAAACATATATACGGGGCCATCTTTTGTCTTCATTGATTGACACCAAGCAAATAAATATTGGTTGTCATAAAACAAATAAAAACACATCAGCACTTATTTTAAAAAAAATCACATCCAAAAAAAGCTATTAATTTTTTCTTTTTAATATTTTCTGTCAAATAAAATTCACATCTTTTCATTCTATATTTTTATACCTTCATGATTACTTATTAATAAGGAAATCTTTGTCAAAAATACAGTAGAAGCATATTAATTCAAAGACTTGTGGTATTTCAGTGCCTTATCGGTTAGGATGAAGTTATAAATGGCATGTTGTAACTGTCCTGTCTGTGTGTTCTGTCTTGTCTGGCTATCAAATAAACAAGATTTAAATTTTTGATTTCTTTAAACTTACAGCAAATATTTAAGGTTCTCAAAACTTTAATATGAAATTCTTGAAAATTAAGTTAAACTGCTAGGTCAAGGACATAAAGTCAAAAATAATATTATTTTCCTGAAAGCTAAGGTAAATGTTAAGTATAAGGTCATGAAGTCAAAAACATACAATGCAATATCCAGTACATTGAAAAATATCTAAAAAAAAGTTAAGGCAGTTGTCAAAAAAAAAAAACCTGATGCCACTATACAGCAGCTTTTGGCAATTAAGGTTAAAGTTTCTCAAGTGCAAGTCAAACTCAAATTTCAAGGTCAAGAGGTAACAAAAAAAAAGGTCTTGTTAGAAGAAATGCACAAATGAAATATGAAAGCCATGGCTCCAACCAATCAAAAGTTATAGGCAAGGTTAAAGTTTTTGGACAAACATGCAGACAGACAGACAGAGCAAAGTAAAGGTATCAGTGTTGTCCTTAACAAATGAAAGAGAAGGGGATATTAAACAAGTAGAAGGGGATCTGGGGTTCCTCTCCTAATTGTGATTGTAGGAGGAATACCAAAATTACCATGGATTGCATCATTATGGGCAGGGAAATTCCGTGGTCCCCAGTTCTTAGGGACAACACTAGGGTATCCTCATTATCCCCTCTCCCTAACACTATTTGGTGAGTAGAACACATAATTTTTCTTCTGTCTAGCAGTTTCATTATCTTTTGCCACAGAAACTTCTGATTCCATTTGTGTTTCAAGCTAAATAACACAAACATGACACATTTGAAAATAATTAATACTGCATTATATTAAAATTTAACCAAATTCTAAAGTTAAATAGAATTTGCATAAAATAACTATTCCTCATAATTCTGCCAGAATAATTTCAAATTAGTATTCTTATTCAACTCTTCTAAATAATATTAAAGTGTATGTGCTGTGGAATTATGTAATAATCCATGGGGCATCGGATGTTGACTCCCAATAGTCAGAACAAAATCTTAATTTTTTTCTGGAAGTTCTATAGAAATTGTAGAGAGTACATTGACATTATCATGAATATGTCATAGGAGTCACTCAACAACAACCAAACACTCGGCCTCAACAACCACCAAACTTGGTTTTCAATCCTTGACAATAACCAATAGCAAATTACGGGGGAAATCCAAATTTTAATGATTTCAAAAAAATTATGACACTTGCTTATATAAAGGAAAATCAATAATGCAACCCCTTCTATCAGCTACATTTATGAATAAGTTGAAAAAATTTCCAATAAAATACATTTCACACTGGGTTAAATAATCAATTACTTTCCACAATATTAAATAAACAAGACACAGACTTCTCAGTGCAGATCTAGGGTCATCAATTCTCTCATGCAAAATTGCATAAAGATTTCTTCTGTGTTTCCTGCAGTCCCCCATACAGACTTTTAAAATGTGCTTGATATAGATTTATAAAGGGTGCACAATACTGAAGAGGTCTATGGTAATTGAGGGACATTTTCTCATAAGAACCAGTCAATTAGTCTGGCTCAGGGATTAATGAAAAGAATAAGACAAATGGAAATGAGAAAGTAAACATCCAAAATGCGTAAATATAAAAAATTGTCATAATAAATTAGTAAACATTGATCGCCAATGAATTGACATTTAATTGACTTGCACACACTAAATTATTACTAGATATCTAATTTGAATGAAGAAAAGCTTATTACAAACCAAGAAAGACTGAAATTAAAATTCTTATTAAAAATTTAATTTTTGTCCCTTTCATGAAGGCACAAACTGTGACTGAAATCTAGCTAGTCCAGTAGAGAAACATCCATATTCTATTTCAGCCATGACGCTCTTTGCTTCCCTTCACCTCGCGTTTCAATATCCAGCATTTTTTAGACTGGTCTGGACAATATCTGTTATCTAGGAAAAGGTTCAGGAACTCCACAGAACAAGGTCGCTGTGGGGTCGACCTCTCATCTCAATTCTAGATTTTGTCTTATGTTTCATACATCTTCAAATTAATGCCAAATGCCTTTGATTAAAAAGAATTTGATCTCAAAACAATTTCACATTGCCAAAAGATGAACCCACGGAATTCACTTTTTAGTGCCAAATTTTGCATTCTTTACATTTTAAAATTGTGATAATTTGATTTCCTTTCCTTTTCTGCTTTGTAATGACCTGTACATGGAAATCTTCAATAATCTTTATCATGACAAAGCATTTAAACTGCTTCCACATCAATAATAATGATCTTTAACAATTTAATGCTACACAATGATATGTCCTTAACCCAAAACCAGCAAAATTACCCAATGCTAATATACTATGTAACTAGAACTTGTATTAAATATTCCAATAAAAGACAATTTTCTACTGCCATGATCTCTTTAAATGAAGCAAAATTGACCATAAAAGGATCTGATATATGATAGGGCTCCTATACCCCTCAAATAATCTGCCACATGATGAAAAGGTTCAGTCAAAAACAGACTAACAAACTGTCAGTCAGGATTAGGACTTCTACTATTAAGAAAATAACCATAAAAAGCTCATATAAAAGAAGAAAATGACATAACTTTGAAGTATATGCATTTTAATTCTTCTATCAGTAAAGGATCTAATTGTTATTTTTCTGGGGAGTCCTGTCCAAAATATAGAAGAAATCATCTTGCAGATCTCCCTCACAGAATTTTCACAGGCAATTTTGTTGGTGGTTGTCAAATGCTACATTAAGTCCATAAAGAGGACCTGGATTGTAGGTCTATTAAGTGTTGTCAGGTAGAAGAAGATAGATGAATATGTATTATCTAGGTGCAAAAGTCTTACACAAACTTCACGGCCTCACAGCAAGGGTCTCAGGGTCAAGGTCAAAGTCAGGGCTTTTAGAAAGAAAAACTGGTTAAAAGCACAATTAATTTTCCCTTTATTTTTGAAAAACATCTGGCAAAAAAAGTTTTCATCATTATTTTTAAATAAGCTATTCCTTGGAATACGCAAAAGTGAGTGAAAGCCTGAATTAATAGTGATTTTTGCACCCAAGGAATTTTCCAGTTTGGTTTTCTTATTAGAACATGGCCATGTTTCTACTCAGTAGTCAGATCTCCGTGAAATTTTGCTGGGATATCAAAAAATAAATTACACCGTCCGTTTACCATGAATTGTTCAGAGGCACAGGTCAGGAGGGTGCAAATTTTGATCCCCCAGGTTTTTATCCTCTCCAGCCCACCAGAAATTTACTTCAAATTCAAAAATATGTCAGAAAAATAATTAGGCATGGAGATAAGGTGTATCTAAAATCGAAGGTCATTCATAAGATCTTGAAAGCATGGAAGGCTCTATTTTGACTGTTCATTCAGGGTTAGTCAATCTGATTAAAATCTGAAGTCTATAAATCCCTCACCCTATCTTCTGATCGGATGGATGACAGATCTTCTTATTTTTTGTATTGATACCCAGTTACCAGATTTCATGTTTGTGGACAAATAAGTTTTCAAATGCCAATCCAGGAGTGTCAATTATTTAAGAAATAAAAAATTAGGCTTTAATTGCTACACATCTGCAGAGATTAGATAGAGTCTCTCATTGTCATCAGTACAATAAAATATGTTCTTATTTGCCAAAAATATGCACATGTACATTGTTGTCGTTCAGGTTAATCTGGAACATATTTTGTAAGGGCCAGCCAGTGCATTTAATGTAGTTTTTTCTCAGTTGCTAAACTGATTGAGCTAATACAACAAAAAGAGATGTTTTAGACAGTAAAAACTGATATAATGTTTCCTGGCATAACCCTATACAAATGTTGGTATAATGGTATGGGGTAATCAGTTAATTTTAATGACTTTCATGTGTAAACAGTTGACAAGAGAGGGGTTCTCCTTGACTGCCACGGAGTGACACAGTGGTTACAAGAGGCAATTTTAAAGTTACCCAACACCCTTCTTCTATCCTATCCCCTTCGTTCATTAATGTCTCTAATTCCTTTGATATGGCATTTCCAGTTTGTGTGCTTTCTGGACCTTTTGTTCCTTATTTCTCAGTTTACAGTCACTGTATCAAAAGATTACTGGATGTAAATAATCCCAAAGTTTAATTACATACATTTTTAATCTACATAAGGCATCATTCAATATTTTTGTTTGATGTACTCCAACCCATTTTATAAGGTGGGTTGGAAGATTCGTAGCCTTATTTTGGTTTAAATTATTCAATGCACTGACAATAATCAATATTTACTTTTTTTTTTTAATGTGTTTTCTTATATGACAAGACTATAAATGAAATTGACATTCAGTTTTCAGGACATGAGGTTGGCCATTTCATCAGACTCTTGCATAATGCAATGCAAACTGCATAAGATATATGGGCAACAACGCTCATACGATTAACTGTAGCAGTGATGTTCTTTAAAAGGTTTTTAAAAGTTTTTTTTTTTTTTTTTATTCCCATGAAAATTTTGTACCTATTTTAGGTCCCCCAAACCTAAGAGATCTCTGACATAGGGATGACTTAATATTAAAACATGCATACAATTTCAATATACCGTAAATATTTTGTCCCCTATTGAGGTCCCACCCTACCCAAAGGGACCATGTAAAGGCTAATTAGGACTGACACTACCTCAGGATGCTTGGAGAGAGAATCAGCTGGACGGACAGACAATGGGTGATCAGAAAAAAAGCTCACTTGAGCTTTAAGCTGAAATGAGGGAAAAATGAAATACTGATACACAATCTACATTTTTCTAGAGACCAAAAAAAGAATTAGGGACAAAAAAATAAAGGGGAATGGATATTTTGATGGGTGCATTGACATACATCAAACAAATTATTTTTTTATGATTGGTCTGACCTTATTTGAGAAGGTAATGTTTGGGTTTTTTTAAATATGACTATTCTTTTTCACTTTTAACAGGCTTTCATGTACCGATATGTACTAAGCAACTGGTCTTTGAATTTATTTAGATGAATCAACAGGAACTTGAATTTGCATTTAAAATTAACAGTGCATTGCTAATTGATATGGAATCTAAACAAACATGTAAGTTGAATGCAACATGTGCATCATCAAATAAACAAGTTAACCTTTTGAATAAAACAGAACCTGATCTCAGATAGTCTAATCTCAGAACAAGGGGAAAAGGCTGCATTTATTGACTGTTAAAGAAGGCTTCAAATTTTTCTCCCTCCAATCACAATGTTATTTAAAGGCAATTGTAAAGATAAATTGCCACATATTCCATTGTATACCAATTTGTCCAACCTGCAGAGTAGCATATTTAGGAGGACATATAATAGTAATAGTGTACTGTCTTGTTCTTTACAAGAGGTTAATTTTCCGATACCCTTCCTTGTTAACAAAGTTCTCATGGTTCATCTTTTTGCTTTTGATCACCAAACTTTCTTTCTATGATTATACTTTATGGTCAAACACAGTATAAACCAATACAAAACCCATTCATATCAACACATAAATGTCACAATAAAATGGACATAAAATTTCAGGAGAGTATGCTGGAGTTGTCAATGGTCAACAGATGGCACTGTGACAGGTAAATCAACCAATCAGGGCTCAGGTTGCATAGGGATCAAATCAGGTCATGGCAAAAACAAACTTTTACTCAATATACTTGCCAAAGAGTTCAAAAGGGGGAGAGAGAAAAAAGTCAGAGGTGTCTCCATAAAATGTGTAGGTCTTGTGTCTTGAACTCTTCTGTGCTGATAAGATAGTGTATGACAATGTGTCAAGTTGGCAGAGAAGCATGTAGCTGCACTAATGACTGCCTGTCCAACAAGCAAAGGCTGGTCATCTCATGTCAAAGCTAAGGGTCACTCAGTTCATGTATAGTTAACAGTAAACTAAAAACTTGGAAACGATCAGCTCTCCATGCATTTGTCTGCAGAGTCACTTAAATAAGTTTTGAAGGAAGTGGATATATACCAGTAAATCAATCAGTAGGAATATTATAAACTTAATTACACTTTAAGTGATATCCTAGTGACAAAAGCATGTTATACTGCAGTAGGAACAAACATAAAATCCAGGCTTAAACAGCAGAAGAGGCAAGGGGAGATAATTGTGTGTACTTCCTTAGTGGATGCTCATTAAACTTGGTTAAAAAAACATGAAAGCTGTCAAACAGGGTTGCAGTACTCATTTTTCTTTATTTTGATTAATGAGAATAGAGATCTTCTTTCTATGGCCAAAACAGTGCATCCTCTTACGATTATGTGAGTCAGAACAAAGATAGGGGATAATGAATTGATCTTTCTCCAATCAGAATTCAGAATCTAAGCTTCATTGGCCATGTCATTATAAAAAGAACTAACCCTTGACTTCAAAAATAAATTATCCATGAAAAGGTCTTCAACATTTATTACTGTCATGGAGTTGTATTCACAAATCTATTAAAAAAAGAAGCAAAAATTTTATTCAGATGAAGAAATTCATAGAAATTTTCCTCACTTTTTCTACATTCCAACATTTTTAGCTGTTCCAAAATTCACAATAAATGAGTGTGAAGAATTATTAAGACACACATATCAAATGGAAGAAAAACATCCAATGATTGAAGATTCCAGACAAAAAAGAGAGAGTTAAATTTGGGAAATAATTCATCAAACTCTGACTTTATCAGACATCCTTTGTCTAAAGCCTATCAGGAGATGAAGAAGAAAACTCAAGATGATCAGACAAAAGCCAAGGAACGACAATGCCACCTTTATACAGATATAGCTTATTATTTGGCTTATTTTCCAAGCACATATAAGCTTCAGATAATAAAGGGGCAAAAAACTCAATTTCTCATAAATCAAATTTCTTTTAATGTGAAGTTTTGGTCAAACACAGCATTGTGTGGAAGCACTCGGTCCTTTGACAAGACATGAAGCTAGGCTTATCAAGTCTTTAAATCATCTTTTATATTTCATTAGAAAGTGGATATCCACAGTGGAATGCATACTTCTAACATGGAGAAGATCAAAGCAATGCGGGAGAAAAGCCCATTTCTCTGTTGTCCACCTTGTCAATACCGTGGCAGGTGTGGACATCACTCTTATTATCATTCTTGTGCAAGTTCATATTGTATACATTGAAATGTGAAGCATTCTTTACAAAAAAATATTATTCATTTTGAAATACCAAATAACAAGAAAAAAACAATAGTAAAACTATGTCTCTCTCTGTACCATC
Source organism: Saccostrea glomerata (assembly GCA_003671525.1). Taxonomy (NCBI): domain Eukaryota; kingdom Metazoa; phylum Mollusca; class Bivalvia; order Ostreida; family Ostreidae; genus Saccostrea; species Saccostrea glomerata. Next base: position 892,059 of record PRKT01000041.1, on the reverse strand, counting down.
TGATACATGTCTGGAATACTCGGAAATGGGGAGGATTTCAAATATGAAGAAATATTGAGTTTATTCCACTTTTTTTTGTAAGGGGAAGATGTCTGTTTAGCACACCAATGTGTAGTAAATTATTTCAAGCATAACACCAGAGGTTCTGCAGAAGCTTTTTTCTGAAGGAACCTAAAGAAATTTAGAAAAATACACATACATAATTCTACATAGGAGAAAATTTGTAGGAAAAGTACATGAAACTTCACATGATAACAAGAAGAAACCTTTTTGTATATATATATATATATATAGCAAAGTTTTTTTCATTTAAAAATCAATAAAAATCATACATATAATTCTAAAACTAAAAAAAAACCTTTCTACAAGATATTACAACAATCATGATAAAACAGGAGGGAAGATTTTAAAAGGGGAGTAACTTGCTTTGGACAATCAGTTGTCAAATGTATTATCATTTCATATTCATATTGATGTTGGACCTGTGGTGAAAGCAAATGATTTCACGCAGATATAAGCATGGAGCATGGCTGTATCTGACCAAGCATCTTGTCTCTCACAGCCATCATCTGTCAAGTATCCACAGGGATCATAGCACACACAGGAAACAGGGACAGTTCTAAAATACCTCATTCAACATGGAAATTTTTATGTATCACTTTTTTTTAAGTCATTAACTGTTATTGATTATTTTTTTTTAAGTTCAAAATTCAAGTAGCTGAATGTTTATGATGTATGTCAGACAGACAAATAGGCATGGCAAGAATTATCATAAGAGTCTGAAATCTGACCCTCTGTCTAGATATCAATGATAATAAATCCTAGTTCTTCTTGATTAACCTGAAATCTGCAATCTTCAAAACTTTTTGAGATGGAAGAAAAATATGCTGATAAATTATCCCACAATTCTGTCTGGTAATGTCTTTTGTTTGGTGTGCAAGGATAACAGCCAGTGATAAACTATTTCTTATTTTTTACAGGATGGACCATGCCAGCCTAACATTGTATCAACATGGCCAGATGTTTCATTCAACTGACTAGCAGCAAATGTGTTTGTGATACAATAAGATACAGGAACAAATCAGCTATTAACATTCTCTTCTCACCTCATAAACCCCAGCGGTCAAGGGTGATCAAAGAATTCTAAATCCATATGATCTATAAAATATACCTAATTACAGTCCAACAAATGTGCTGCCTGTGTGCCTTTATTATCTGCCTGTTATATGTATTAGGGTGGGGGTAAGGGCTTTTACACATTTGTATTTTGGGCACAGGTGCAGTTTACAGTCAAGTGCTCATCAATTTTCTATAATAATAAGTATCCATTCAACATATACTAGGTATTTGAGCAAAGTACCCATATTTTGGCTCATTTTTCTTTAAACTGAAAACAGATACGTGTACACACTTTATAAAAAGGTTTAAATAAATTTGGTGGAAATGCCAACACTGACTTATGTAACAAGGAAAGAAGTGTGTGTGCCAGTGTATAGTCAGACTGACCTAAGGTTAAACAATATCTAGACTGACCATCTCATTGGATGTAGCCTGATTTCACACAAATAAATGCTTAATTACCCTAATGGAATACCAGCCCCACTTCTGAAACAAAGATGGTGGTCAATCTTCCAGGTTTACAAATAGAAAGCTACATCAATCAGAGTTTGGGGGGAACAAGATCCTCATTTATCAGGGCTGATAGGGTGAGAACAAAGTGAAGAAAAGGGCATCTTGTATTACTAGACTGATCAATTCTCACCAATGGTTATCTCACTTCCATTCTAAAGGAATACGTCCAAATCATTCTCTTTTTCCCAATCATACTGCACATTTTCTACGCATAAAATTTTCAGTTTTGCAATATTTCTGAATACCAGTATCATTTAATGGCCCGAATTTTCATATATTAATTACAACTCTAATATCCAACAGCTAAACTGTTAATTGCTTCCGTTTTATTGAGATAACCTTACTAGGTTTATTCATTTGTTGCATGTAGTCTAGAACTGCTCTCTTGGTGCCTTACCAATTGTTTTGGGATATTTTTAATCACCTTGACAGTACTCAAGGGCTTTATATTTAGTATGCTCACAACCACAAAATGGCCATGTACATACATAATTAATGAATGATCACTTTTTCTTCATCACATGAATTAAGCCATTAACAGACTATGGTCTCAATGTAATGTTACCTCTAGAAAACATTTAAATGACCCAGGATCAAATTTTCATCACAGGAACATATGAATTTGACCTATAATTACTCAATTCCTGAATTGTGCCGAAGCTGTTGATAAAAATCATCAGAATATAGTAGGATTTAGAAGTCATTCACTTTATTTAGTAATTCCCTTTATTTTCCACCTAAGAACTGCTTGCCCTTGAACAGTTATAATTGAGCAGCTTATCAGCAATGTTAAGTCATCCTCTAAGGTTCCTATTGACAGAGCTATCAGGGAACAGAAGTGACAAAGCTGACATCGGATATTGACAGAAACGGGACTGATATTCCCGATTTATGTGGCACCGATCTCTACCATTGTTCTTCTGGCATTAACTTAATCACAGTCTCAGAAGCTATCCAAAAAAGGACAAGCCGAAAATGCCATAAAATTCACCATTATTCAATTCATATTATCAAATCTGTCCTTTGTGGGGGAAAAAAATTCGAAGAGTAAATATTTCTGTGTGAGATTGGATATCCATCAAGTTGTTTAGCAAGATATAGGCAAAGATATCACTTTGATGTCTTGCTAAAAAACTCTCCGAAAGGAGACTTCAACTTACAAACTGCTCAAGTTGAATGAAATTAACAGCTGTAAATCACTGACTGAGAAAATGATGAAAGAAAATTGGAAAAAATGTTGATCAAAATATATGTGTTCTTGTTGAGCTCTCACACACACAACAAATAAGTTTATCATCAGTTTCTATTATTGGACTGGGATTATAAACTCATTAGGATCACATTTGCTATAATCAATTAATGGAGAGAAAACTTCACATTAAGTGTTGATGCATTTTTAGCAATAATAATGTTGGGTACAACACAATGTAAAGATTTAATGTTTTAGTTAAAAAGAAAATTTAGCTCCTCAATTGCTCATGGCTCTAACATTCTTCACTGTCCAAGCTGACTTTTTTCTCACTGAAAACATCAAAGAAGTCACAGTCACTTGAAATTTAAATAAATTTTAATCCTTCTTTGGAACCTGCAAAACTTTGTTCCAAATTTTGTTTACTGTACACTTTAATAAAATTTGGGGAATGACTGGACACATGCACTAAGCATGCTGAAACACAAGGCAAGGGAAATGTGCTAATCCTACAATTACTTTATTCTCTCATGGAAAGTTTTTTTTCTTCTCAGTGAAAAAAGAATTCTATACGAGCCAGCTATCAACTCTGAAGAATCCCCAACCTTTCCCTCTTAATCCTTGTAAGACACAGGAATCCTTATTGGAGATTTCTACAAACAGTTTATTTACTAATAAAAAGAAATAGAAATTTTCTAACAAAACTAAGGACTCCTTCTAAATGTAACCAACAACTGTATTCATAAAAGTTATTTGAAGATGCACAATGAAAACAATGCCAAGTAAATGTACCTAGTAATATCTATGACTTCTAGTACTAGTACAATAAAATATTTAGAGGTCTGTCACACAGATCAAAATGTACAAATTTAAGGTTCCCACTTCTGAAAATAAGAACTGTTAGTAAAATCCCCGTCCTGTCAGTGAATAGTGTGTGTGTTAATGAAGGACCACATGAGATGAACCTCAACATTTCACATTGAATTGTAATAACTTCTATTATTCCTTCCACCTAATTACCTAGGATTTCATCTTCACCACCTTGATGTACCATTATTACAATTCACCAAACCAGAAAAGAAGTCAGCCATACAAATTCCTGAAAGCTGTCAATTCAAATTACAACCACTAGAAAAATCAGCCCTTATATGATACAACATAAAGCTGCCAGCAAGAAAAATAAGAAAAGGAAAAAAACTCATGTCAATAAGACATCTCAAGACAGCTATTCTGAAATATGAGAGGCAAAGTTCAGAGCTACAAAATGATCTTATTTATTAGAATGACACAACCAGGTTATATTTGGGTAATTTGGGAATACAGCTTTTATCATATCCCTAAATAAAAGATAGTGATGGCAAGCACACAAAAGCTGTCAATCAAAATTTCACAGCAGATTAAATCTAGCTATTGCAGCATGTAATTTCAACACACAGAGTGGAGAAAAAATGTCATTCATACAATTACAGAAACAGGATTTTCAAAGATGTTTATCAATGGAAATCTTATAAAAGTCAAAATTAAAACATTTCATGGACTTCTTTTTAAATTAATATATATATACATATATTCAAATTCTAAAGTCAACTTTTCACATAATTACATATCATATAAAGATTACATCCAAATCAAATCCTACACACAAGTTTCTGACAATTAACACTGCTTTGGCATTCTAATAACCGGAGGAATAAAATCTTTGTTAATTACCTCCCCTTGCAGACTCAGTTCAAAACAAGAAAATGGGAAATATTGTAACTTGGGTGGTTGGTAAAAATGGGACAAAGAGAGGCAGAAACAGCAAACAAAGGACATGGAAATGAAACCAGGTCCTTACATTGGCAATCTTGTTTCACCTGGATCATTGAAATGCCTCTATTACAAGCACCAAGTCCTCAGTCAAAAGACTCGCATTCCCATTTATCATGGCTGATGTCTCCTCCAGCATAATGCCAAATGCTTCATTGGATAAACAAGAAAAGGGCCACCCAAGATCACCAACATTAATTCTCCGAGAGGCTGCCCAACTGCACAATTAATAATAGCTTATCTCAATATTAGCAATATAAAGGACGATGCACATTACTTATACCTCTTAAAGTCTGCACACAGCTGTCTAAAATCACATTTCTAACAAGTTTTAAATCATCATTTTTACATTTGAAAGCATTATATTTTGAAGCATTGGCCGTCTGGAGTCCCCTCTAATCATTCAGATTGGATCAGGATGAATCCTTCATAGATCTAGTTATGTCCATTTTTGTTGATAATAAAAAAGGGTTTAAGGTTTTCAGTAATAGGTGACAAAGTTTTTAAATGACTAAGGGAAGTAGGCCTAACTTTTGTCAGCTAAGTTCTAAATAGACAAGTCAACTGGCCCTTTAGTTGTTGTTTTTATTTGGCGAGAACAAAGTGGTTATGTCTAATTCAGGAAAGATGTGTCGGTTCAAGGTTAATCAGATGTAATAATATTTGCTATGATAATTCCTTTGAGCTCAGTCTGACCACTGTTAAACCTGTCAGACTGTTTCAGTCTACAATTGCCTGACTGCATGTTGTTTCAACAAATAAAGCCACTTTTCTTGTCAAAGGTTACATCAATATTATGCAGTCTTTCACTTGTCCTTCAAATTTTTGCCATTGTTAAAAAAAACAGTGGCATTAAGTTGCATAAAAACCTCGCTCCAGACCAATACTGGCTGGGCTGCCTCTACATGTCTGTTTTATCTAGCAGCCATCACCAGCATTTGGTCTGTGTAATGGCCAACTTTATCAGGCCTTTATTACAGCTATGATCTGAATGCAGAAGAAAAAATTCTACCCACTGGTTATATTGGTAATCCCGAGAAGTTTTGGTAAACTTCACAGTCTAGATCATTGGCCGATTTGATGGGATTTTATATTTCCAATGATAGCTTTACTCTTCACATACACATTTTTATACCCCTCAAAAACAGACTCAAGATGATATCTCCAATTTGAACATTATACACATGGTAAACTTCCATAAACTTGATCCATTGCAAGCTTATCTGAGATTTGTGATAAGTTATTTGACAGTAAATTGTTCAGTTTAGTATTCTATAATCAACACTTATTGTGTAAACAAAAATATAAAACTTTTTGTCACCTGTTTCTTTGCAGTAATACAAAAATCAAAATCATAGTTTAAGCAAAACTTGTCAAAAATGGACAATAATAAAACGCTTTGAAACATTTTTTTTGAGTTGCTTCCTGTGACATTTTTGGAATCAAATCTTCCACACTTCATGTATAGATTTTGAAGATTTTGCATGTAAATCTTCAGCTTTCATGCTTCACAATGATACAAGCCAGCAAGCCATTTAACCAAACTATCAGGACTTACATTGTATGTTGAGGGAAGCCTCACTGACAAGGGAATGTCCAGAAGTCTTATTTGTGGCGATACAAGCAAAGGTACCAGAATCCAGTTCTCTGGTGACTCGGAGGATGTGTAAGTGGCTTCCTTCCTGGAACCGCCTGCTGGTGGGGACTAACGGCTTCCTGTTGTGGGTCCAGCTAAATACGATGTGGTGGCGGTTGGAGACATCACATCTTAGTAGGACCTCTGAGCCCTCAATGACATCCATGTCCTCCGGTTTGGAACTAAAGTAAAACGTGTCCTGGGACCAAACTACAATTAATTCAAGAGAAATTAAAAATAAATTTAAAATGAACAGCATTTAAAGAATATGTTTTAATAAAAGATTTTATAATAAGGATTTTTTTGCATGCAACTTCAAATATATTTTTCATTTTTCTTTGAATGAAATTTGAGGGTTGATTTAGCATGTTTTGTTAATGCTGCTACATGTTTTTGGCTTCCAGTGCTATGTGCAGCTGCAGCAATTTGTCAGCAGAGCTTGAAGTCTGGATCAGTTACAACGATCACTTCAATTTCTGAAGACTTATTTTATCCTTAAACTTCCCAGTCTTAATTTTTTATCCAGACTATTGATCACTGTATTTTATAGAAGAGGCAAACAATGACAGCACATTTTGTTTAAAAAACTTAGCTTTCATATACTTTGGGGAAAAAAGATGGGAATTCTGGAAACTTGAGAGAGGTTTATCTGTTGAGCTGGGTGTAATAGGGAAAGAGGATCCCCCAAGCAGACTAGTTGTAGTGAGTTATGAGGGGGATCCAGAGCCCGGTATATCCTCCTCTCATCTTGTTCTGTAAAATATCCCTTCACAAAAAAAGCCATCATCTCTCATAGGGCAAAAAGATTAACACTGTGTCAGACATATTTTTTAAATTCCTTCTAAAAGTACAAGCTCGATTAATTACAGTGATTTATGGAGACCCTGATAGGTTAGGTGATAAATTTCAGTCTCTGAGGAAACAAATTATCAGTTCTACTCTGCATTTATTATAGACAAACATCATTTCATTTAAACTTCATTTAATATTTATTCATTTTTTAAAATAATATTTCATACTCTTTAAAAATATTTATTTTTTATCAGCAGTAGGTGTTTTGCCTTCTCCCTGCAGCCCCTTCTCAAAAGTGTATTTCACTATTTGGTACCCAAGCCATAAAAAAGTTTTTAAAAAAATTCTTTAAAAGCAGCTATTTAATAATTAAAAAAAAAACTATCTTTTGTCGACTTGGTTGCTTCCACTAAATGTAGACTGAAATTTATTTGTTGTTAAACTTTGTATTTCAAACATCATTAATCATCTGCTACACCTGAACGTCTTTCTAGGTGTCGGAAATCTCATTAATGGCTTTATTTACCATTTCAAAACACTCATATTTAATATGCATAATACCATTCCATAAAATCGTCATTATAAATGCAAACTTAATGTAAATTAAACATGTATAAGCATCCTATGTTCGTCAATAGAGTAAGCAAACTATAAGTTGTTTAGAGAGAAACTCTAAAATTTCCACAAAAAAGCACCCAACTGATTAAAAAAAAATTAAATTCACTTTTTATAGGGGAAGTAGTTGTACTTTAAAAATGTCATTAAATCCGTGATATCAGCTATAAATCACTGGAGAAATGAAAGAAAACATGTTAGTAAAACTAGGACATAAAACACAAAGCTATCAGACTTTTTCAGTTCAATTACCCATTACATTGTTTTGCGGAGCTCTTTCTGCCTGAGATTTTGATCATTAACTGACTTTACTGTATTGGATTGTATTGAATTGGCTGGGACACGCGCCATGGAGCAGTCAGCCCTCGGGGTTTACCCAGAACCAACAGTCAGCTGTCTATGACACCTACCCACCTTTGTCCCATCTTATCCAGTGCAAATAATGACACCTGGGAACTTAAATTCTACACCATAAACAATTCCCTGATTTTCCTGAGGATATAGCTATTTTGTTTATTATGAATCAACCTATGTTTGTAATTGTACATTTATTCTTCACACATAAAACATCAGTGGAAAAAGTCTCTTTGTAAATTTGTTTGTTTGTAGACTTGTGTATGTTTAAATGGGATGACACCAGGCAAATATTCTTTTAAATTAGAATTTGATTTAAAATAGAGTTATTTGGGGGTTATCAGAAGGTATATAAACAGTCATTAGGTAGAAGATTGGGTGTCTGTTTTATGAGGGGTCTTATACATCCCTGCTCCAATCTTATACTGAGCTAAATCTGTTCCTCAGATGCCCACACAGTCTTCCTGAACAGAATCTGCTGCCAGGGGCTGGAAAACAATGGTTTTATCTGAAATCCTCAAAAATACCATGATTCACAGTGCCAGGGATAAGGGGGGCCCTAGGATCAAACTCTTATCTCAGTGGAAACTCTCATAAAAAACAGCAAGGAGCATACAATGTCCAGCTAGCTCCATCAATTCTGACTAATTGCTCTGAAGTTTTCAGTGTTAGTGTGTATACAGTAACACTTGGGTCAATGTGACCACCTAATGGGTGATAAATGGAGTTTTACCGCACATACTGGCATGTGTAATAAAAATAAAACTCTGCATAATTCATGCATTTTAATTGTTAATTCAAGAAGCATCAGGAATATTTGATGGTTCCTAATAGGGAAACACAACTGTAGAAAGAAGAATAGAAAGAAAAGGCCATAAAAAGCTGTAATCAATTCTATGTAACCTGGTGAAGCAATTTGCACCCTGGGCAACTTCACATATCAACATGCACACAAGCATGTAAGTCTAGCCATTATCAGAATGATTACACAAATATGACACCTCGTAACAACTGATAGCAAATGACACCCTTGTCTATTCTGGACTGTAAAAAGTCTTAAAGTTTTATAATTAAAGACTTCAGGAAGTCTTATATTTTTGTTAATCCATCTAAACAGGAATACACCCCCATTTTTCTGTGTAATTGGTGAAATCTGATTTTTTATTGTTGTTAATTTAAAACCAAGTGGCATCAAATGTGCAATATTCTTCAAATGTTACAATAAGGTGTGATAGGTTGCTTCAGAATTGGCCACTGGAGGTTAATTTTGACAGGATCTGCTCTGACTGTTATGAGATTGAGATAATTGTTGCTGGAGAAATAGCAATAGCTCTGTAGGATATAAATGACATTTTGTTTTTTCAGATGGGAAAGGGGGTAAAATCCTTTATAATATGTACACCTGCTCTAAAGTTAAACATCCTTGTTGGAATTTTTATTGTTTTGTTTTTTTTTCTGCCAAAGAAAAGATAGTATAAATTTGAACTTTTTAAAAATTTAATTATGGAAAAAAATTACCACTGCTTTTCATACATATACATTAAATCAGGGACCTATATAGTATATAGATCCCTGATTAAATATAATTTTTCATTACTAAACAGATTAACTGTAATATTTGTACAGTTCTTCAAACTGACTCCTTGGTTCTCAGAGTTTAAAGGGACTAGAACTTAATCACATACAAACATCCATCGATTTAGTTTTGTCCAATTTCACTTACCGATGTTAAACGAGCAAACAAATACAATTGTCCACCAAGTTCTCCCATCCATTCTGATAAAATGGTAAAATCCTGTCAGTGCATCGGAAACCTTGAAATTAATTTTTCACGCTTTCTTTTTTCGTCACAATCTGTTCATTTACATTTCACAACTCATCAAAGTTGCTGAAATACAATCAGTAAAATTAAACACGATGTAGCGTGAAATTTCCCGCTATTGATTATCCTTCTTCACGTGTTGACGATTATTACTGAGGGTGAGAATAAGCCGTGGAATATATCACTCCGCCAGGAGGCAGGGTCAGGCAAGAGGGGAACGGCGCGCGCCTTTGTTGCCAGAGATAGAGGCGAGGATTAGCCGCTCCGATCACAAGCCATACAATCTCCGCTACCTTTAAATGAATCTGAACAAGAAAGATCTAAAGAATATATTAGGTATTTTCCTCTTTATCTCCAGCCAGATATACTTATCAATGGAGATTCTTCAGGGAGTGCGTACCTTTTCACCATGTGCGTTTTTGTTTACAATAAATGCACCTTTTCTATTGGACAATGATTAGTAATATGGGCGGGTCTTACGGATGCGTTATGCAGTTATTCCCGTTTCCCCGCAATATTGTATTTTTTTTATCATTTCCACCTTAGCAGAGACCTTATCTGATCTGTTTGTAATAGTGAAGCTCTCCTACACTGACCCTTTCATTTATTTTCAAAGGAGCAATTTGTGCATAAATTTAAGAGAAAATTACCTATGAGAACAAAACTTCTTAGGCTTAGTGTCTTTTTGAAATTAAAAGATTGCTTATAGGATTTAAATTATTAAATTGTATTAACCTACCTCTAATTTATACTTAATATAATTTTTAAAGCAATATATCTTTAAATATACAAATGACTTCTTACCCCAAATTCACCTGTATGCATGTTATATGTAGATGATTAATTAATCTCGTCACAAAATAAGGGGGGGGGGTGCTACATGTATGTATGTACCCAGTTAAGTAATAAAGTTCATAAAGTAAAAAGGAATACGTAAGATTGAACCTATCCATGATGACCTTGAACTTTGTTTGCTTTTAAAAAGAGAATTCCAGGGAAATGTGGCTGACTTATGCAAACTACCCAAGGGATCATTGGTGGGCAGTATTATTAAATAAAGTGGCAGTATGATCCATTAATAATTATTTTTCACATTACACAAAATTGAATGGAAAATTCAAATGAGAAGAGGGAGAAAGTTGTGATTTCTTTTCCAAAAGGTGGATGATGCTATGCTGAATATCTTCAGACCAGTAGTGAACTTGTTTCCATTAAGACAACATATATACTATTAAGCAATAAAATGTGCTACTAAATAATTAAAGAAGATAACAATTAGGGCCATAAAAGACGGGCACTGAATAGACAATAAAATCACAGAACAGCCTGTGTCTCGGAGATTCTCATTACGGCAGTGCTGCTATTTGTACACACTTCCGTTACTATATCACAAAAAAGAGTAAACCATTAGCAATAAATTAGCCATAAAAAAAGCACGACAATAAATCCTCCCCTTCTGAATCATTTCTTACTCCAGAGCTTCACGATGTCTACCAATATTACTGTACGAGTTAACAAGCTTTAGGATAACATTCTGTGTCCTACCAAGGACAGATTTTTTTTTTTACTTTTTGAATAAATATTTCAGAAACATATGGGTAAAATATAAATCTAAGTAAAGTGTGGTAAATTCTGGGGGTTTTATTCCCAAGCAGTTTTATAAATTATTGAAAAAAAGTTATGTTAGGAATTGATGACCTCTGACCACAAATGATGATTAAACACATTTTTTTGGTTAAGATTGTTTCGGCAATGATTTACACTGATCAGATTTTTATATGACATTTTATTGATCAGCTTCAAGAATATTTTTGTTTCTTTCAAATAGGAATTCACAAAACAACGTTTCTGTTATAGAGAAAATATATAAAACACAGAGACAAGTAGGGAAGACCCATTTTATAATACAGTGGTTTTTTGAGAATAACAAGATGCAAGACATTACTATCTCACTGATTAAATACATTCATTTGCAGTCTAGCCTGGTTTCAAAGGGGCATTACTCAGATTGAATAAACAAAATCTTTTTGCAATACTAAGATGAAATTTGTTTCTGTATAGGCAATATATGGAGAGAACAATTTTCCTATCAAAAGTTCATGAATTGAAGAGATTTTTAGATTTTTGATCAATTCAAACAAAATGAATGAAAGGAGAGAAGTCTTCCATACAGTCACACTTTACATCGGAAAATTTATTAATAGAAACAAATAATGAAAAACAAGATTAGTGAAACATAACATTTTACTATGTATCCAATTCTGACAAAAAATCTTGACACTTTTTCATCAGGACTTTGATTGCTTCCTCTACAAGTATGTCTGGTGCCAGTATTCCCGTGGATTCCACAGAGACTGAAACAGAAATAAAATACCCTTACTAAAACAAGTTCTCTGGCCATAAGTGATCTGCTACCATTGAATTGTACAAGAGACTTTATAGCATGGTTTACTGTTGCTTGTTTCAACTTGAGTGAGAATTTTGAAAAATTTACTACTTTTACATCCAAAGTTTACTGCACACACATTATACTTAAAATCTGAGCATACAAAAGATTTGAAAGTTGAGAAAGTTTAGAGTACACGATTTATTAAGACTATAAAATAGTTAGATTTTAAAGCTTACAAATAAAATGATCCCTGATTTTCTTCAGTTCCACTAAATCTTTGAGGTCATCATGACGAAACACTTCTCGGCTACATGTGTCTTTTCGTGGATTTTCAACTCTGGCTACTTTTTCTCCTATAAAGAGTTAAATTGATAGATTAAGATAAGAATAGGAACAAATGAAAAATTTGAAGGCTGTATTTCCAAATAATACTGATTATCTTTGTAAACTTACCACTGGCTCTCTCCATGTGAACTTTCCAGGAACTTAATCCATGTGAACTCCCCACTGACTTTATCCATGTGAATTTACAATTGACTTTATCCATGTGAACTTCCCACTGACTTTATTCATAAGAACTAACCAATGACTTTATCCATTAGAACTCCCCACTGACTTTATTCATGTGGCCTTACCACTGACTTTATCCATGTGAACTTCCCACTGACTTTATCCATATAAACCTACCACTGAATTTATCCATATAAACCTACCACTGACTTTATCCATATAAACCTACCAATAACTTTATACATATATACCTACCAATAACTTTATACATATATACCTACCACTGACTTTATACATATATACCTACCACTGACTTTATCCATGTGAAATTACCATCGACTTTATCCATGTGAACTCACCACTGACTTTATCCATGTGAACTCACCACTGACTTTATCCATGTGAACTCTCCACTGACTTTATCCATATAAACCTATCACTGACTTTTATTCATATAAACCTATCACTGACTTTATCCATGTTTTAACTTACCACTGACTTTATCCATGTGAACTTACCTCCAACTTTATCCAGGTGAACTTACCACCGACTTTATCCATGTGAACTTACCACTGACTTTATGCAGGTACATGTGAACTTACCATTCATTTTATCCATATGGACTACTACATATCAGTGAACTCACCATTAATTTTATCTATAGCGATGACACCAGGTGAGAAACAGCTCTGTAGTTTTTCTGCCAAGGCTCCTGTGATCCGTGTGTTTAAATGTATCTCTGGTAACAATCTGTAGGAGGCTGTGGCTACAGAGGTCAAGAAGGAAATAATTTACATCTACATCAATACAGAAATCAATTGGTGTAAAAATTATTTATATCATACATGTACTTCCAATTTTGAAAATATTATCCGAGTAAAGTATCGAGTGGATAATGTCTTGTTGTATTATAAGAAATTTGGCAGAATGTTGAAATATTTCATCCCTGCATCCCCAATACCTTTTGTGGACTTACTGATAAAATACAGTTGTATCCTCTCACAAAGTTAAGAAGTTAAGGTATATCAAAGTTGTTCAATATACTTTAGTTTCAAATGAAGATATATAACCCTTACATTTAGATGGCAAACAAAATAAATCTTACCGACAGGAGAGAATTTAGCATGGTCTTTTCCAATTCCTTTATTACAGTACACTCTTAAGTCTATTTCCTGCGGAGGAAAATAAAAAGAATCCAATCATCAGCCTCTCTATAGATGCTGTCCCATTAATAGATTATTTACTGCTCAGGGATTCAGTTTCACTTGCATACACACTTTTTTTAGATATCTTTTTCAGTAAAACATATTAAGTAGAAAGTAATTTGTGAGTTGGTCTAATACTTGGAGACAATGTTCTACCAAAAGGATCCTGGGTTTTAAAAACCAAACAAAAAATCCTGTATTCTCCATTTATACTTAAACGTGTTTTGTCATATTTGATGGACATTGATTTTAATAAAATAATTTTTGTGGAATTCAGAACATTCTTTTTTTACATAATTTTGACAAGAAAATAATATAAATGCAGAAATTTGAGCAAAAGCTCACAAATAACTGAAGCAAAATTGATAAGAACAATTTTAACTTCTGTTTCTAACGTTACAATTTATCAATCTATACACATAGTGAACAGTCTTTTCATTTTGCACTTGACAAATATTATCTGTATGTCATCTTTTACCTGCCCTGGTCTTAGTTTAGCAATTAGAATATCATCATTAACTGGCCTTAAATCTCCCTCTTTAAACTGAAAGAAAAATACAAGAAAATTACAAACAAAATATCCATATGCTAACCACTGTATAAATAGAAAATAAGAACAGACAAAATCAAGGAAAATGTGTTTAGGTATGGACTTGCTCCCAAAACTTAAATTTAGTCATCTATTTGAAAAATGTAAGCACCTGAAGCAAGTCTGTATTATACATGTACAGTGAACCTTCAGATATCCGGATGCCAGATATCCGGATGCTTCAGTATCCGGACGATTTTTGATCGGAACAGAATTTTTTAATGTTATTTTGTCTTGTTTAACTGGTAATTCAGATATCCGGACGCTTCACATATCTGGACAAATTGACTAGGAACCAAAGCGTCTGGATAAATGAGGCTCCACTGTACATCTCATCAGAATGATGCACTTTGCCTACCAGCTAAATATTTCAGAGCAGAGAAGATGATTCCCTCACTATTAAATCTATGGAGCCCAGTCCCTACACAAGAACCCCAAACCCAGTAGGGGCTATGAATTTCAAGATTTTGAAAGAAGCACCCTTCTCATCAAAACCATGCACTTAGTTTGTCTGCTAAATATACAAGCAGACTGATAAAGTCCTTTTATGGAAATTATAGATTTTCACAATACATGTACAGTAAAAAGTTCCACCCTTACTCCAGTACCCTTGAGCCTGGAATTCCCAATTTACAAAGTTGGTAAAGGATTCATTGGTTTATCTTAATCCTATTGTGTGTGTGTGTTTTCTTTTTAAAGTAATGGGTAGTAAAACAAGAGAATGGTAGGGAGGTCCTTAAACGTTAATCAGGTGACTTCACATCAATCACTGCAGAAAGCTTGATCATATTTTTGTACTCACTATTGTGTCTTGTCCTTTCATAGCTATCCACTTTAAATGCTTAGTTGTCACTGAAAAAAAATGCAATTGGATTTTTAAAAATTTTAATCAAATAATTAATCATATCCAATCCATAAACAAAACAAAAAAACCCATTAAATAACATATTTAGTTTATATGTACTTAATAAAAGCACAATATTTCAATTTACACATATATTTAAAACGCTGTGATGAATGAATGATATATCCCATTCATTCTTTATCAGCTGACAGTGCCCAATTTTCAAATCTCTTGATAGATTAGATTTATTTACAATTTAAAAGCATGTCATTTAATTATTTCTGTGATTTTTTTTTTTTACTTTATTATTTAAAATCATAATTCAAAATGAATCCTCTTGAACTTTGACCTGACCTCTCACCTTTATGGTCTTTATAAAGTTCATCAGGGTCTGTTGTGTCCTTGGCTTGGGCATTTTTGGTACATTTGACTTTCAGTTGAAATATAATGGAGTCCTCTGAAGAGACTTCTTCACCTAAGGAAAGATTGAAAAAAAATTAATCTTGGTGGTAAAAATATTATTTCCTTTATTATGGCCACCCATGGTGATAACACAATTGCAACAATGTTGCATAACTCATGTCATATTAATCAGCCAAAAATATCAGACGGAAGTGGGGGTGTGTCTAAAATGAAGAATATGACACCAACACAAATTGTAGACAACTTTCTTCATTTTCCTCCAACTTTCATTTATTACTGTCATTTCTCATAACAGAAAATAGGTTTGTCATTCATCAGCAAATCTCTTAGGTGCAAAGTAGAAAAGTGACATGTACTATAAAATGAATTTAGGAACTCAATGACAATGTTTCTTAGTTTTTAAAGGCATTTATCATATTCTTCTAAAACAATATCCTTCAAGAGTCAAAAGCACAGTGGAAAAATAGTGAACAATGTTATAGCTAGTACTTCTGATTTGTATAACTTGCCCTCTGTTTTGTACTCAAACAGCCTGGGGTCAGCTTTAATGGGGATAAGACCGAGTCTGTGAGCAAGTACTTCATCTTGTATGATTGATGTGTTGTTGTAGATGTGTACTTTCTCTATAGCCATTGTGGGGACCTGAAATTGAAAAAAAAAGAAGGAAATGATTACCTTATCAACAAATTTTAAGAATACGACTGTTTTACAAATTAATAATAAAATTTCTGATAGCATAAACAAATACAGAATGCTTAAAACATTTACAAGCAAACAGTAAACATTACTTGATATATGAATATTTAACGAGACACTGACTTTTATCTTTCATTCTCTCTGAAGAAAGCATAAATTAAAACCTATACTGAAATATTTATCTCAACATACCTCTGCTAGTAGAATCCTGCGGAATGCATTCGCTATTGCAGCATCAATTCCCACCATGTCAAATTCCATTTCATCAACATTCATTTTGATCATGTCTATTCGGAAATTCTGAAATATTGATATAATATAACAGGGTAAATAAAGATTATTTTGTCATATGAACAAATGAGTTATGAAACCAGCTGGAAATTTCCTCATGTAACGCAATTCACCTTTATAATATTGCAGTTGAAGCTATTAAATAAGATTCTGTTTTTGAATTGTAGTAAACTAGGCTTGGAATGAGGGATACTCTTAATGTACTTTTTTTCCATAGGGTCATCATTCCTTCAATCAAATTTTCTGTTCATTCACAAAAAAAAAACAAAAACATATTTCTTGGATTGTCATTATGTTTCCTGCATGTTAAGTAAGTTGTGACAAATTTACCTGGCACATAGAAACTATTGTGACTGTGTACATACCAGTAGTGTAAATTAATTTCACAGAAAAAAGCATGTCTACAGAATTTGATATCTATTACTCTACAATGCATAGTTAATAGTATATCCAGTAAGTTACTTCACAAATTGGAATAGGATAAAAAAAATGACTTCATTTTGAATTTGCTTAAGGACCCTCTCTACACCAGTACAAATTTTTTTTTGGATATTGAGAAAAATATATTCTATAAAGGTGTTAGTATTGAGCTTATTTACATGATTTTCAACGTATGGTGCGTGGCATTTACCCCCAGGAAAAATAATCAAACACAACACAGTATCAGTGAATAGAAATCACTGTTGTTTACTTCCATAGAGGAAATACATGTAAATGACATGTTCAGTTAATTTATCTTTGCCTTTTAAAATCTTAAGAATACCTGAATTGATTACAAATTGTGTAATAAACTGTGAATTTCTAATTTTAAGAATTAAGATCTAAGGGCAGATCACTCTAACTGCAAAAAATTACATATAATCAGAACTCTTTAGTGTGCAGTGTAGAGAGGGTTCTTAATATACATGCATACATTAAGATAGTTAAATCAAATTAAATAAATTGTCAATTTGTGGCTATCAATTTTTTTTTTTTTTACCTTTTTAAACTTTTTAAAATTCCAAGAATCATCAAAGTTTGGATACTCCCCAGGGAAATCTGTACTGTGAACCTGAGAAAAAAAAGAAAGAACTAGAAATATGTCCACTGGACATGAATGCCCCACTGAGGGTATTTTAGTAATGCAACATGAAAATTTGTATTAGTGTATGAAATTTGATCAGAATATCTTGAATAGTGATGCAGTTGAATTGCTTACATTAGTATGTATCAGCATATGAAGTTTGACACTAATTTAGGAACAGTGAGGTCAAATGTCAAAGCAAAGGTCAAGGCCATGATGCAGTTGCATATCTCTAATCAATATGTATCAACATATGAAGTTTGATAAAAATATATTAAAAACTGAGCTAAACACTAATTTAAGAAAAGTGTGGTCAAGGTCAAAGGAAAGGTTGAGGTCAAAAATGGTGATGTATAGTTGAATAGCTCTCTTCAGCTTGTATCCACCTATGAAGTTCAGTAATACTATCTTGAATGGTATCTTTGAATTTGATATAAACACTATTAAAGAAAAGTGAGGTCAAGGTCAAAGGAAAAGTCAAGGTCAAAATGGTGATGCAGTTGAATAGCTCTCATCAGTATGTATCAACTTGTGAAGTTTGATAACACCATCTTGAATGGTATGTTTAAAACTGAGCTAAAGTCTAATTTGAGAAAAGTGGGGTCAAGGTCAAAGGAAAGGTCAATGTCAAAAAATGCTGATGCAGTTGCATAGCTCCCATCAATATCTATCAGCATGTGAAGTTTAATGAAAAAATATCTTGGATAGTTTCTTTGAAACTTAGCTTTGAACAGAGCTAAACACAAAATGTGGAAGGTCAGGACAGAAAGATGGAAGGATGGAAGATGGACATGACAAATACTATATGTCCAGTCCATATTCTTGGCGGGGCATAAAAATCACAGGAAACCCAAGAAAGCAAACATATTTCATTTAAAGCAATATGAGCTGCATCTTAAATGACAGAATTTTTTGTTGCAAAATTGTAAATTAAACTATTTCAATGACAGAAATAAAATACGTTAATAAACTTCTGTTGTTTATATTTGCGATGGAAGAACTTTTTATAAGCTTCGATTGAATCAAAATCACATTATTGTCGTCCTATACAATAATGAATATAAAAGTGCATATTGGATTGTATAAAGAAGTCTTTTTTTCTGCTTTATTTTAGTCTAATTGTTCATAAAGGTTTGAGTTACAGACAAAGTTTTTATAACAACACATTTTAACAGCAAAATAAAATTTTCAAAAATGCTGCTCATATTGCTTTAAAATCTAGGGAAAAAATACATCAGGTCTATAATGAAGACTATTCAACCAGTCAACCTGCTATTTTTCATTGGGCTTTTAACAAAACATACTTGTGAAAAACAAGCAAATTGACCATCCAGGTGCCAATGTACTTCTTAACCAAAAAAAGACATCAACATGATGAAGATTAATAATTGATCTGAATATCAACTTAATCTAAAACAATATTATAAAGCAACCAAAAAATCACAATCTATTAAGAGGATATACTTCTTCTAATCAACATATCACAGTGACTTTGGTCTATCATTTGTTATATCATGGACCTACTAAACTTTTGAATGTTACAATAAAACTAAATATTTTAATATGGTTAAAAATTTATCAATACTCAGTACTAACTGTTTCAAGTTCAATTTGGTCTAGAAAAACTGCATGCTACTGTAAATAACATTATTTGGGAAAACTTTCCTTTTATGTAATTAAGCAGGATAGTCTGCTATCAAAATGTTTCATTATCATGAATATTTGTAATTATTTAAGATGATAAAAACCCAAAACCAAAATTTGATGCCATTTTCTAACTTTTTGCTTTTAATTTTAACCCCCCTCTGTATTTTCTCCTTTGTCCCCTCCATTCACCCACCCATCATAGGATGGGGGTTATGATGTGAACATACTTGAATCTGCCTTACCAGAGATGTTCTCTAAAAAAAAGATTGAACAAGATAAAATGCTTTTCCCTTATATTTCCATGTTAATTTGGATCACCTCTAAGAGGCCCACCCCATCCCACCTGGTTACATGTTACTAAATCTGTTTAACCTAAGGATGACTGCAATTTAATACATGTAATACTTTTCATTCAATGATCCCTAAAAGTGGCCCTCCTCTATGTGGAGGTTGGAGGGGGTTGTTAGGACTAATCAAGCTTGAATTTGCCTCCCCAGAGATTATAGCATCAAAATCACTAATACCTCATCCTTTTCTCCTGGAAGCTGTGGGATGATTTGAACAAACTTGAAGATGAATAAATCTAAAACTTCATTCTACTACCCAATTACTTCCTATAGAAATGAATAGTAAGAAGTATTTGATGCAGACTATTACTGAGACTCTTCAGAATGGGAGGTTTAAACAAATCAGACATTCATGTTGGCATGAAAAATCAACAACTTTTATTATATTTTGTTGGATTTAAACCATTTAAAGGTAAGAAAAGTTTTATAGTGATAGGGACTTCAGAATATGTCCAAAAAAAAAAAGTTGTGCTCAGTTTGGCTCATGTTGATCAAAACAGCGTTTGGAAGTCAGGGCAAGATTTCTGAATCAATTTGTGTGACAGTGGTCAGAGATTTGTAGCGATGTCGAATCAAAATTAATACTGTCTTCCTTGGAAGACGGTATTATAAAGTTGAAGTTTTTTAAAATCTTCGGACTATGCACTTCCTCTCTTTTGTGCTTGGTAGAAATTGCCTGATGAGAAAATTTTCTATTATTTCATTGGTTGAAATGCTGTTCAAGACAAGGGAGATAATTTTCTAATGATCATATATATGTACGACTTAACAAGTTTTCAAGATTTTCAATCATAATATAAAAATGAGAAAATTAACAACGAAATTGGCAGCCATTAATTCTAATTAACATACTATTTTTATATTGCAATACATGTGTAACGGGAGAGGAGAAAATGCAGCGGACCAGACCGGGATTCGAACCCGGGCCCCCTGAAACTCCGGTCAGGTGCTCTACCAACTGAGCTATCTGGCCACCAGCGATCGAACCCGGCTGACCGCCACATTCCTCCCTCCTTAAAGGTCTTTGGCCCTCCAAAGACCCCAACCCAGGCTCATCCCTGGCAGGTCTTTCACCTGTCATATCCTGGTCACGGCACCAAATGTAACAGGAGAGGAGAAAATGCAGCGGACCAGACCAGGATTCGAACCCAGGCCCCCTGAAACTCCAGTCAGGTGCTCTACCAACTGAGCTATCTGGCCACCGGCGATCGAACCCGGCTGACCGCCACACATGTAATTAAAAAGATTTCTTTATTTTCATTGTAAATAAAATTTGATTTTAATTCGTGCAGGCTTTACAATTTGTATTTATTCTTATCCCGTTTCTTGTTTGAAGAAGTAAACAGAATCAGCCGTGGTTTGCCAAAAGAAAGTTAACAGAGAAGGCCAGGTGACAACCGTGGTAGGGCTAATGCCAGTAAAAAGCTGAAATACAAGAAATTCTCAAGAATAAAACGGCTTATTAGGTGTAGATAAGTTTATTGTTTAACATGTTTAAGGTTGTTGCTAAAGACAGTAAGCTTTTTTTAAAAAAAAAGCTCTACTTGCTACTCTCTATGAATCTCACTGACATTATTGGTATACAACTGTGCTAAACCCTAGGATGGACCATAAGACATTGAACATATTCTATGCATATATGCAACTCTAAGCACACATCTATTCTGGTAGAAATATTATAAAAATTGTGCATCTTATTCAGACAGTCGCAACTTTTAGTTTTTATTCGTCAGTGTGAAAGAAATTGAGAACAACTCTAATGCTATAAATTTTATCACCAATAGGCTCAATAGAAATCTTTCTGAGGTCGTATAATTTGATTTGTAAATTGTGATGCAACAAATGTACAAAATTATTAATTAGTGCACTCTTCAATACAGATTTATAACCCACTAAAAGTATCTAACATATTATTTCATTTTAGAAAGCAAACAGCAATTTAAATCAATTACATTATCGACTCCATGCTCATTCAGCGTAACTCGTGTTCTGGTGTCTTCTACAATATCCATCGTCAATAAATAAATTGTTTACGCACGTTTTTTTCTTCACAATATATTTGGTCAATGTAAATTACAAGTTTTATCCTTTATAGTCAAGGCTCGTAACATTAAACGCTAATTTGACAAAGAAGAAGGATACACTAAAAGAGAAAACCAAAAAGTCAAAATATTTTTTTAAATGTTTGATTTATTCATTTATTTATAAAGGTTAGTGATAACAAAAATGATTTATTTCACCTCTATTTAGGTTCAACACAGTTTATTATTTTTTTTAACAATGCAAAAGGCTATACAGTTTTTTTTATTAAAATGTACGAGAAAGTTATGTATGACTTATCTATTTTTGTGCGCATGCGCTTTAGAGAGTAGGCGTTTTCCGGTTACTTTTTCATCTAAAAGATGGTAAATATTGAATAGAAAACAGTCATTTGGCCCTTATACCGAATAAGCTACCGTCAAAGTGGTGCTGTAAATGTATCCAGACGCTATTTTATCTGTCAAACCAGTCCATTTTAAGCGTATTTAATCTTTAATCCTTATGTTTAATTTATGTTGACAGATAGACAGGCCCAGGTTGGGACCAATCGCCCAAATGGGATATAATAGTCCATTTGGGATATAATATCCCAAATGGGCTATAAATTTACAGTGCAAAAAATGAAAATTTTTATTTTGGCTATAAAAATCATAAATCCGCATCAGGGCACTTAAAAAGGAATAACTTTTGGTAAGCAAGTTTTTCTGCAACCCTACCATTTGTTAGATTGAATGTCAGACTGCTCGGCCCAACGACACCTCGGCCCGCCGATATCTCGGCCCATTGACACCTCGGCTCCGACGGCTCGGCCCAAATTTGAAGACACCTCGGCTCACATAAAAGACACCTCGGCCCAAACAGAAATATATTATTTTAATTAAATATATTTATTATTTATGCTATTATATATCTATGAAATGAAAAAGAAAATTAATTTGATACAATAATAATCTTCCAAGGCGGCATATTGAAGGTAATTAAAGAAAGACAACCCATTAGTAACTTGATTAAGTGCTAATCATTAAACACACAAGAAGACGCGGTGCATTATTTAGAGTCTCAAGCGCGTGTCATATGCTTAATTGCTTTATTGTTAATATTTTATGTAATATCCTCTCTATACTGGGGCCTGTTTTACAAAGGGACTTAATTACGACTTAAGACCAAATTTAATTCTTCATATAACTTTTTGATAAAGATTTAATCGAATATTATTTTAATCTTATTAAAAGAAATGTGGTAAGTTATTTTTCAATAAATAATTTTGAAGAAAAAATATTAATTATGCAAAATTTTACAATCATCTGGAGTTTATGGTCTTATTCGTAAGTTCTTTTGTAAAACGGGCCCCTGTTTTGTGCAGTTTATGAGAATAAACTCTTTTTTGTCTTGTATGGGGTGGTGACTATGATGAGTTGTATAATGTTGCATTATAATAAGCAACAATGTCAATAAATAAATCGACCTGTTATATACCTCCAAATCAACGGATTGTAATTCGATTTTGTGCTGTGATTTGTTCGAAAATACTGAAATTATTTGCCCTTGTTTATTGTATATTTATAGTAAACGTATAGTGATTAATTATACATACATTTACATTACCATAGAATATACAGAAAATAAAAATTAAATAATTTTATTTATTGGGCCGAGCTGTCTTCGGTTTGGGCCGAGGTGTCAATGATTTTGGGC
Source organism: Saccostrea glomerata (assembly GCA_003671525.1). Lineage (NCBI taxonomy): Eukaryota > Metazoa > Mollusca > Bivalvia > Ostreida > Ostreidae > Saccostrea > Saccostrea glomerata. The sequence goes on along the minus strand of PRKT01000041.1, from coordinate 868,471 downwards.
CGACCTGTCAGGGCCGAGGTGTCAACCAGCACGGGCCGAGGTGTCGTTGGGCCGAGATGTCTGTCTACCGTTAGATTGATCCCTAAGAAGTTACGGAACTTCCAAGGGATCAATCTCCTAAACAATGGACATACAGGAAAACTTGTCAACCAAAAGTTATTCCTTTTTAAATGTCCTGATGCAGATTTATGAATTTTATAGCCAAAATAAAAATTTTCATTTTTTGCACTGTAAATTTTTAGCCCATTTGGGATATTATATCCCAAACGGTCTATTATATCCCATTTGGGCGTTTGGTCCCAACCTGAGGCCCGGCACAATTTTTTTGTCAAAAGTTTTGATTTGGCTATCAACAGGTCTGGCACAATCACTAGATTTAGCTACGTAGCTTGATTTACTTACATAGCTTCATTTACCTACCTGAGGTAGCTTTATTTAGCTACCAAATTGACTTATTTCTGTTAAAAAGCATTTTTCACAGGGTGTGCAGAAAATGTCATTTTGATGCAGTGATCATTTTCAACTTTGAACTCATCTGAAAACAACTCATGAAAAAATCCCTCTTGGAAAAATGTCTTTTTCTGCGAAATTGCAATCAAAGTTCTGAAAGTTTTGGGGCTATGTTAATCCGAGATTCCTCTGACTCTAACCCCTGCTTTTATATTGTGAATTGTGCAGGGGAGAGTCATGCGCAAAGAAGTCGAATGGCGAGGAGGCGACCTAATTCAAGTGATGCTTCATTTGTCGGTGATAGGGTCGTTTAAACGGCGAAAGCATCATATTAATCACGATTAACAAGTAGGAGAATAATTGTTTTACTGATTTTTCACGTCTCGGGAGTTAGCTCCGCGAAATAAAGTTGTAAAAGGTAGGCAGAGTTCCGACACCAAGGAGTATCGCTATATTCCCACTTTTCAATATGGCCTCCGCTCTGACTCTCCCCTGCACAAGTCACAATATAAAAGCAGGGGTTAGAGTCAGAGGAATCTCGGATTAGGGCTATGTATGACAGTTAGAACAGTTACTCCTTGAATGAAATGACAAAGAAGTCCAGTTCCGGTTAACACAATAATATGTCAGTAATTATTCAGCACAATGTGAAGTAATCATACTCCGGCATGCCCCACCAAGACGGCAGTTAAGCAAACAATGGAATTACATGTTTTGCTCTAAATTGTCCAAACGCAGCAATGTATAAACTATCTCTGCTTTGGATTGTTTTTTAAAGCCTCCCTAGTATAAATATCAATAGTCATTTAATTGCGACTTTTTGTCTCTTTTTAATAAAAAGAAAAGTTTTGAAAACTTACCTTGAAATAGCTAAATAAAGCTACCTGAGGTAGGTAAATAAAGCTACGTAGCTAAATTTAGTGATTGTACTGGACCTGATCAAATTTGAAGCTGTATAGCTTTAATATGTGGAAGGTGAAACCATTGAGGTGACCTTAGTTGGCAGTGACTTAGTTGCATTACTTATTTCAAATAAGAATCTAAAATTCGCCCAACAAACCACGTGACACATTTGGAACGTCTACATGTATACTGTGCTGTTGCATGACATACATTAAGTAGAAAAAAAATATGTTTGACTGTGTGTGACTGTTGAGGGGGAACGCAATCTTGAATTGTTGATCAGCCTCTTCTACAGTCATAGGTCATAGATGCCATTATGTAGCCCTCTCCTTTTCTGATTTTTGTTTAATCTCACCTGAGCTGAAAGCTCAAGTGAGCTTTCCTGATCACCTGTTGTCCGTCTGTAAACTTTTTACATTTTCAACTGCTTCTCAAGAACCACTGGGCCAGTTTTTACCAAACTTGGTACAAAGCATCCGTATTTGAAGGGGAATTTAAATTGTTAAGATAAAGGGCCAAATCCGCTTCCAAAGGGAGATAATCAAGAAAAACAAAAAATGGGTTGGAGTCATTAAAAAATCTTCTTATCAAGAACCATTTGGCCAGGAAAGCTGAAACTTATGTGGAAGCATCCTGAGGTAGTGTAGATTCTAAATTTTTTAAATCATGACCCCTAGGGGTAGGGCGGGGCTACAATCCAAGTTTATATGGATTGGATGAAATCAAACTTGTGTCCTTGTGTCATGTCATGTATCACTAAAATCACAGGTAATTGTCATTAAGTTGCAGTATTATTTATTAAAAAATGCGATGGTCCAAGTTGCAAAAATTGACAACCCCAACACAATCACACTCATTGTTTTATGATGACATTTGATGGAAGTATCATATGCCATGGCGGTTCACTTTATTTTTCCTTTTGTTTTGTAGATTCGATTTATTTTGATTCAAAATCGAGCGGGGAAAACAAGATTAGCAAAATGGTACATGCATTTTGATGATGATGAAAAGCAGAAATTGATTGAAGAGGTACATGCAGTTGTGACTGTAAGAGATGCCAAGCATACCAACTTTGTGGAGGTAAACATTTTGCATCAAAAAATTTCTACTTTACCATTTGGTCCAAGTAGATCTATGTTGAAATTAAAACAAAAAGAAAACAAAACAAAAAAACAAAGAAAAATCAAATCAAATACAATCATGTAGTTTTGAAAATCAGACAGCTGAAGGAATAGGAGTCATTTTTAGTATTATTGGCATTAAAAAAAAAAAACAGTAGTTCTATTTGGTTACCCAGTATCTTTAATTTGGAATTTTGATAACAGTAGTAATTACTGTCACTGAACATAGGGCTATGCCATATATTGTCATAAATACCAAAACTACAAATATAGTAAGCAGAAAGATCTTATTTAAATTAGATAGAGAATCATTCCAGAGAAATTGGAAATGAGGATAGTTTGCATACACTTACTGACACAATTGAATCTGAATGCTTTGATAAAAAAGAAAACAAATATTATTGATTACCATATTTATATCCTCTTTAATGTGTATTCTTTAATGTGATGTTTGTTTCCTTTCACTTTCTTATCTCTATAATTTTAATCAATTTGAATTGCAGTTCAGAAATTTTAAGATTGTGTACCGCCGATACGCTGGGCTGTATTTCTGTATCTGTGTGGATGTCAGTGACAATAACCTTATGTACCTGGAAGCTATCCATAACTTCGTAGAGGTCCTCAATGAATACTTCCACAATGTATGTGAACTGGATCTGGTTTTCAATTTTTATAAGGTGAGAATGCAATCAAAAAGCAAAATACAATCTACAGCTGTACATGTAGCCTGGTATACAGACAAGAGAATCAGCTATATAAATAGTTTATTAAATGACTTGATAACAAATGATATATCTTTCTGGTGCTTTAGTCACTAATTTTGTTTTAAAATTGCTGATTACAAAAAAAAAATGCTTAGGAGGTTAAACATAACATTAATGTTTGTGGATTTTGTTTATGTTGCTTATTTGAAAACCAAAATTGACAATTTTTTAAAATAGACTTTTTTCAGTTCTATTTAGGATAAAGCATTGTTTACAAATTAAAAGCTTACAGAAACTTTTAGTTTGATTATAATTTAAATTATATTATTTTGTTTTGCAGGTATATAGTGTTGTGGATGAAATGTTTCTAGCTGGTGAAATAAGGGAGACAAGTCAGACTAAGGTTCTCAAACAATTGTTAATGCTCTCCTCCTTAGAATGATCTGACAGATAAACACGTGATAGAGACATAATTGTGTTGTCAGTGTGTAATGTGAATTAGAATTTATGTATGTTCACATTCCAAACAATTGTAGTTTTGAAGGAGTAATTATTGAAAGTATTAAACCGAATAACTACAAATGTGCTGACCCACGTAGGACTGAGGGCTAAGTAACATTACTACCAGTGTTTTCCTTTAATACAGCTAAAATTAGTAATTTAAATGTGATTCTTTGTAGCAATCATTTACTTTCATTGAAATGAATTATGATTGTGCTTGTTACATAAGAGGTTTAAAAGCATAATTGATGTAAAATCTGCAAGAGTACATTGTTTATGAGAATTTTTTTTTTATTGAATCATTTTCAAAAGCAACAACTCTACTATTTTAAAATTTCCTGTATTTGGAGGTTGAATACCTTCCCCATAAAGGAATTTTAAAATGTGCAATTTGTAAATTAAAGATGAATATATTTTTGTTGTTTGTGTGTGTTTTGTTACCATTTATTGGTTAATGGAGAAATTTTACCATGGCAAGTACCCATGTTATGACAGTAAAAAGCGAGAGGACACCATTCTAATCAAAATTAAATGTTCTGAATCTGCTACCGCTTTAATTAGTTTGAAAGGCACTTTTAATATTAAAGGTAAATTAGGAGAAGTTGTATTTTAGGATGACAAAAATATAAAGTTTGAGGAAGATACTCAAAGATATAGATGTTTTAAATTTGTCAAGGACATGGGTTTAACATACCGTTAGTATTTTCAGAAAGGCCTTGTCACAGGTATTTGAAATGTGTCCAGGGTTACAGTTTTTGTGACAGATGAATGCTTTCAGGAAAGCAGGGGAGAAAAGGTCATTGAATTGATTGAAACAGTGGTGACTTAAATAAAATGAGAACGTTGATATCCTTGTATCATTAACTTAATTTTCAAAAGCTTGCCTCATTGTATAATTTGTTCAAATGAAGAGCCAGTTCTAGCAAATCAAATCAACAGTGAGACATAAGCTTCATATACATTTGATATTGATATATTGCTACATAAATAAGGGAAGAAGATGTACGAAAAGTCAAAGTCATTTATCAAACATTTTTGGGGGGTTAGTTTCCCATAGCTGCAGAACTGTAGCTCTCCAATTTTTTTTTCTTTTAATTTGACAGATTGGAGAGCTACAGAGCCACCCATTGAAAAAACTGTATATTTAATGTGCACAAAAGAGTGTGCACGGTTCTGCAAATTCTTACCTCAATTGCAAAAAAAGCTAATTTTCAAAAAGGTCCTTACTCCTCCAACAAGTACTCTTGTAGTTTACATCTGTATGAAGCATGTTGGACCAAATTATCTTGTAAACCAAAATGGCAGTATAAATAGGCGAAATTTTCAATGATCTCAATTTCACGGCTAGGAGGACTTTTATAAAAAATTATAAGGAATGTTTTGTTGTGGAAACAGTGAAAGAATATGTTAGGAATACAAGGTTAGTAATATTTTTAGATGACAGTTTTAAAAACAGAGAAATAAATCGAGAAACAGCACGCTTTTTTGTGTGCAATAAATATACATTTTTTTTTCAATGGGTGGCACCGTAGCTCTCTGGTCTGTTGATACATGTATATATATTTTTGGAGAGCTACAATTCTGCAGTGAAGTTTTGTTAATATCTTTCTCTTTTGAAGCTTCAAAATATGAAGTAAATACATGGTATGTTAGTCTCTACGTCTTTCTCAGGTGAGCAATGTGGCCCATGCTCCTCTTGTCTCTACAGGTTGAGGTTTATTTTGAGTTCAGTTTAAAGGGACCGGATATTATTTATTGATGAAATGAAAGATACTGTATGTGTACTTATTATTACTTAATCTTGGCCATAACTGGAGTTTTATGAAGAGACTTACTTTTACAATTTAAATATAGACAAACTCCAATCACTAAAATGTAAAAGTCAGCTGTCAAGTGTAAAAGTAAGTCTCTTCATAAAACTCCACTATTAAACAGTTTACTTCACAAATGTATTATTGGTAACAAGACCTTTCCAATGATATTAATATTTTTTACCCTTTGACCTTGACCTATGACTTTGATCCCCTTAAAAAACTAACCTTGGCCATGTCTATGAACAGTTTGTGCTGAGGCAGGAATATTTCAACATATTTATTCCTTGTGACAAGACTTCATTCAGAAACCAACAATTTTGACCTTGACTTTACAAATTGACGTACTTTTGAAAAATGTAAACTTGGCCAAAACTCATACAAAGTTGATAATAGCATCTTTAACATTTGACCTGTATATCTGTAATGGAAGCCCTTTCCCTGGATACCATTATTGGGTAATTTGACCCTTTCACCTTGACCTTTATTTTGAAGTTTAATCTTTACAATAACCATTAAATGGTTGGTACTGGAGCTTTCATGTTTTACAGGTCTAATCCTTTTTTTGAGTAACAACATTTGTCATCCTTTGACCTTGACTTGCAGTTGAGAAACCAACCTTTACCAAAATCTACTCAGTGACTGGCATATAATATCGTAGAAGTTGAGATTTTAGCGAAAAGCAAATTTAGCCATTTCTCCTTATAAACTGGTATTTTATTTTTAGCGAAATGTAATTTTTGCGACTTTTGAATGATCACTAAAAGAAGTCATTACAATTAAAACACAATTAATATTTAGCGATATGCAATTTTAGTGATCTTAGCACCCTCACTAATAATGTCAAAATGAAATCCTCGCTAAAAATTCTACTTATAATTTATGGTATAGAACGTAGGAAACAAAAGTAACAAAAAAGAAAATATCTTGTGATTTTAATAGGTTTATTTAGCAAAACTATTTTGTAATAAAGAAACAGTCCATATTAACTAGTTTAAGGATGCCAAGAGAAGAAGATTTTGCCTGCCAGCAAAGGGAGATCACAGAATACAGAGAAAGAAGGGGAAGAGACAGATAACATGCTTAATCACTAAGAATCAGGAGGATGTCCATCAAGAACAAAACTCTTGAATTATATGATACAAGAAATCATTAATTTCAGAGGCATGGGGTGTAAAATGCAAAAGTCTTTAGAACTGCATACAAGTTCTCAAAGATGACAAAAAATATACATCTTTAAGGAATTAAAATTGACTTTATGATTAATTAGCAGAAACAAAGAGTATGAATCTTGCTGCAAATTAAAATTGAGACATGACAAGAAAATGAGGTGTTACAATACTGACAGATGAGACCTGACCTAAACATGTACACATACCAGTTAAATAAAAAATAGTTATTCTTAAACATAAAAAGCTTTAAACATTTCACAATCCGAAAGGGAAAACAGTAAAATCAAAGAAGAATCTGTATGCCTTTAATCTGAATCACTTTACCAGATATCATTTACGTAAAAAAAAAATACAGAGGCCTAGAAGTTATAGCCCAAGTACTTAGTCCCTTCACATTTTAAGTGGCAATATTTGCTCCTGTTCTTGGTTTTAAAAAAAACCCTGGTAATAAACATTAAATATGAAAAATGTCTGTCAAGGGATAAAATCTTATCTTATAACCAGAGGTGTAAAATTTTATATTAATTAAAAACAATAAAAATAGTCAAGTTACTAAATCTGATCAATTTATACATGAAAGAAAACTCACAGTAATAAACTGTATAAAGATAGGTAAAAAGAAATAAATAATATTCAAGTGGCAAGGTATTGTTATACATATAATGTATCTAAAATGAAAGAGCATGATTGCTATCATCTATTTACAAAGTTCCTTATAAAACTAAGTTATCAGTATTACTAGAATAGAATAACAACCTATTTATAAAATAGCACAAAAAGCATGTTTTTAATTAACACATATTCCATTGATACTTAGAAATCCTCAAGGATTCTGCATGCAACATATAAAACATACCCTGTCATCAAAAGTCACTAAGAATTCATGAATATTTACAAACAAAATGTATTTATTAATACTTGTAGTATACTTTATCCTATTGATTCCTTAAGCATGTTAAGTTTATGATGACACTACATTTGTAAGTGTATATACATGTACTACAAATTAGCCGAAAGAACAATAAATTTCAATAATTTACATTCCATTCATCTCATCATGGAGATATTCCGGAACTGAGGCCGGGAGGGAAATCTTGTGTTGTGTACGACGAGGTGACATTGAGTGTCGTCTGCTCAGAGCTGGTGACCCTGGTGATGATCCGAGTCGTTTGACTGCTTTAATGGGTGACCTGGGTGAACAGGTCGTCTGAGATCTTTGCAGCATTTGTTTGGGGGTCAGACCGGCTGGGCTCCGGAGAATCACACTGTCCCCCAGAGGCTGTAATATTTTAGGAAGCTTTGCAGTTTTTACATTATCAATAGTCTCTGATTTCAGTGGAGTTCGGGTAAGGGTATCAGATATGGAGTCTTCTGATTCCTCTTCTTTAATTGACTCTATTGTGGAAACATTCTCTTTATTTTGTGGATTCTCTTTCATGCTGTCTTCAATTGTTTCCATTGGTTCTTCTGGTAAAGGTGTAGCAACAGCAGCTTCAAACACACTGTCATCTATCCTTGTATCCTTGAACTTGTCTACTTTAGGAGTATCACTGTCTTTTGCATAGTAAATACTCGGCCGTCTGACTGGTTTTCTAGAATTTGACCACGTATTTGGGGTATCGACATTGGTAACAGTGGCTTGCTCTGTGGGTTTGAGAAGCTGGGTGGAGATGGGAAGTCTGGCTTGTCCCTTACTGAGGAGTTTATTAGGATGACAGTCACTTTTCTTGTTAGCCAGAGATTCTTTCCTGGTTAGCATTGATGGTAATTTGAGTGGTGAGGCCCCTGCTCTCCTGGAGACACAGTTAGGAAATCTTAATGGTGAATTATGCCTCTCAACTAGGTCTGCACTTGCTGAATTCTCTACTGCTTTATTCGCTACTGCAGGAGTGATGTCCCCAGTTTCAAACTGTTTTATACTTGCTGCTACTCTGCCAGCATGTTTTACTTTCAATTCCAAGATGCTCTCCCTTTTAGGCTTGTGGAATTCAGCTTGTTTAATTCTTGGTGGTGGTGGTCCCATTACTTGAAAGTCATCATCTGATGTCTTTTTCATCCCTTTCTTGGATATGTACCCCGCTCTAGATAACAGATTATGTGTCTCGGTGGAGATTTGTAGATTAGGTGTAATATTTGGCTGTCGTTTTGATGCTGCATTATACACACTCTGCGATCTGCTTATGCTTAATCTTGGTTTGTCTCCCTTGACTAGATTTGTAGAAGATAAGGATTTTCGGATTTCTTTTTCATCTTTGTTCTCAGTTACACTAGAAGGAGCCCCAGCACTCAGGATGTTTTCAATGAGATCCATACCCAAATTACCATCCAAAAACTGGTCAGCATCTTGACTTGAGTTTGCATCCATGACTCCAGACTCATCAAACATTGAGCCCTTCCCACTGTCAGTAGATAGGGATCTCTGCATGGCCTTTTTCTTCGTTTCTGGTGAAGCACTAACTGACTGCTGTCCACTCAGTAGACTATCTGTACTGTCACAAGTCTGAAACTTGGGATTTTCTGTAACCTTTTCAACATCTTGTGTTTTACCAACTATAAAGGACTTGGTGTCATTTTCAGCTTTCAAGGATAGATCATTGATGCTCAAACTTTTTCTGAAAGATGGGGAATTAAGGTTTGATTCTAGAGCTTGGATATCTTTCAAAGTTTCTTTGACAGAACTGACTTCATGCTGTCTCTCATGTTCATTCGATTTATTTAGGCTTGTGGTTTCCATGTCAGAAACATCTGGAACATACAAAGGAATTGGGTCACTTATTTCAGACTTATCTAACCCAAAACTTCGCCGCAGATTTTGGACCTTCCTTGGCTCTCCACTTAAAAGTCCAGCTTTCAGTGAATTGGGCCGTCCTCTTCTCAAAATTTTAGTTCTTTTACTTACATTTAGACTTTTATCAAACACATCTGATCTGTCCACACTAGAGTCTGACCCTAACCTTGAGCAATTAACAGAGGAATCTGATAAACAAGTTCTAACAGGTTCTCCACAGGTTGACGATCTGTTCCGATTGATTGCTCCATCTGAGCATACGGAGGACAGAGTTGTGGTGTCTGCTTGTGACATTTCAACATCTTCTGAGCAGATAAAACCTTCATTCAGTGAGTTCCTGTCATCACAGACAGAAATGATGGACTGATCTGGACCAAACGTGAAGTTGGACTGATCTACGTTTAGTGAACCATCTGAGACATCTAGTGCTGTACTAGAGGTGTTGACACTGTCTGGACCAGGGCTATTAGAATCACCATCATCCTGTCCGGCCAGGCGTTGACCAATGCTATCAGACATTTGGGCATCTGATGAGATTGCCATGGGCTGAAAAAAAAAAATTCAATCAATCAATACCTACCTATGAAGAATATGAAAGAATAGGACAGCCTTACATTTAATTTTCATAGAGTTTTATATACCATAAACATCATTTTCTTACAAGTCTTTGGCAAATCTAAAAAATTAAATCTTAGGATTTTTATGATAACACAGTAATATTATAATGATACAATGAAGCACTGGTGCACAACTTTGCATCTGTTACTGCTTTAATTCTATCATAATTGATACAGGGTTGATGATTTTAGGTTTGAATAGGTCTCTCTTAGCTAAAGATATGATCCCACTATATACAGTTACATGAAGAGAAAATCCACACATCAAAATGAGATCATCATCTATTCTGCAGACATTTTAATATAGTTTATGCTGATTTTAATCTTGTTTTTTTTTTTTTTTTGTAGCTATAATGCGAATTCTTGTGTAAGTACAAATCTGTTGGCCTATAAACAATGCAAGTTCTTCTATTTTGTTGTTTCTTTTAATCCTCTAACATACCCCGGTAATTGATATATCTCCAAATTTGCAATAATTATGAACACATTTCAAAATAACAAGGATAGGATTATAATGAGACATAGCTATATTTTTTGTTCTTTATTTACCTGATTATCCCCCTTTCCTCCACTAAATCGCCTGAAAATGCCTTTACTTTTATTCTTCTTGGATGCATTAGGGATAGATATGCTGGAGCTGGATAACCTGTAAGGGAAAATAATCAGATTAATATTTGTTGGAGTATTTACTTTGTGATGCTAGATGAATAGTAGACTCAAACCTAGGTGAACCACAATCTGTAGTCAAAACATGCTGCAAAATCACTAATATCAATTTTTGAAAATTCATGTTCTTAGATCAACCCTGGTAATAAGATTTCCATATCTAAGATATATTCGTACGGATTACCTGTGAAGATTCTTTCTGGTTTGTATCATCCAATCTTTAAAGCATGTAATTTTCATATTTACTAATGTGTTAAATTGCAAAACTACCGGTACATATACTTTATTGTATTTCTATATGCTTATATTTTTTTCAGACTTACTTTTTTAAAATTATTGTTTTGCATTATGAAACTGTTATTCTGAATGCTGATAAATATTTTTCACTTACTTCCTTCCTTTCCTAGCACTCGCGGGACTAAATAAGCCAAGCTTCTTTCTGGCAGTTTTGTTGCTTTGACAGGGAGTAGCACTGAAGGCCAGCTTGTTTTTGTTACTGAAGGCAATACTGGGTGTGTTCAGAGTACCAGCTCTCTTCATTTCTGTCAGAAATAAATCAAAAATTAAATGTTGAGGAACAAATATACTTTAATTTGCAAGAACTCATGATATGTTGACAGCGCGACCATTATGGCGAGCGCACATATTTATTTTTTTTATAATTTAGATAGGGCTCGACAAACTGCACGTGACAATTTGGTGCGTCTAGACTCTGACATCACATGACGTCATATGTAAGTTACATTTCCAAAAAGAAGCATGAACAGTGCTGAAAGTAAATGAAGAACGTTTCGTTTACTATTCATCTTCAATATTTATCCATTAAATCAGGGCATTTTTACTTTTAATTGAACTTTTTCTGCTATTCTTGCAAGAACGTAGCTTTAACAAGTGATGCATTGTGAGTCCAAAATTACTGCATCAAAAAGTTCTATCGAATGAATGTGCAGTTGTCGGAATTTTCTCTTAGCACAGTCGTTGCTTAAAGATCTCGCAGTGACGAGCGTTGCTTCGACGCTCGCTGAGCTAGCTATTACAGGGATAGCTTAGAAATTTACAGGGGATAATGTGAAGGAGAGGTAATACTGGCTATTCTTTATCTGTCTGAAGAGTTAGAAATGACTATTCTTGAAATCATTGCTACGTAATTCTCTTGTATTTCTCTCTCTCTCTTGGTTGTAACATTATTGGTCTTAAATACATGTATACTTTATAACAATCCTTTCTCCAAAGACTTACCGTTGATGTCTAATTTCTTGATAGTAGATGCTGGAGTGTAGGGGGTATTTGCAAGAGTTGCCTGGTTAGGAAGATTTTTCAAAATTGCTTTCCTGTAAAAGTAATTAACAAGTTTTATAGATAAAGCTTACTTATTTCATTTAGTACGGTAAAGAAAATTTTGGCACAATACATTTCATGCACAAACTTTTTTGAAGCTGAGAAAGGCATTTCTCCTGAAGCTTTCCTTTTCCTGATAACCACTGGGGTTGCTGTAGCAATATCTGTCTGTATGGTCTGTAAGTTGCTGGAATTGGCCTTGTTGCTGATGTGACTTTTGTTGCTGTACTGACTCATGGTGCTCATGTTGCTGGACTGACTTGTATTTGACTTGCCATCAGTACTCCTCCTCCATTTGGTCACACTTTTAGCTATAGTGCTAATTACACCTACAAGAGACAAGATAAATAATATTCTAATTTTATAACATGTATATGACTAAAATATATTCAAATTACTAATGTTTATTTCTAGGACACAAGAATTCAAATGGGTGTTACATTGACAAATTTTGTCCAAAAAAAATGGAAAACTTCTCTTTTAAATAACCCAAAATATTAGTAATACATGTATATTTATAGTGTTTCTTCCCTTGCAAATTAAAACTCTACATTTCAGCTTACAAACAAAGGTCTAGGCATGTTTTGAGCCTTTTCTACATTTGACATCGTTACCTTGAAATGAGCCTGATCTTTTCCGTCGTTTTTCTTTCTTCTTAAGATCCCTGGACTCCTCCAGTGTATCACAGCTTGCATCCAGCTCATCATCAGTTCCAAAAATCTCCGTGATGAGAGAAGCCTTCTCATACACCTCAGGTGATACCATGCCTATCATAGAAGCACTTCTGATTAAAACCTCCACAATGGCTGTCTGAACTTGCAGTAACTTCTCCTCTGAAGAATTCATTTTTTCTGTCTTGTTGTTTAGATGCATGATGTTGGGGGCCAATACTACTGCCAGATTGGTGGCATCCATTTTGTTTTGCTCTGCACAATTTGCCACATCTGACAGCAGAAGCATGAAGTAGCGGAGTGTGCTGAGGTGTTCCCCTGGTAACAATAGACAGAGAGACAGAACAGCCTGGGTGGAGACATCGGAGGGGTCAATGTGGTAACATTTGATAAAGGAGTCATGGTAGACACTGGTCAACAGAGGGTCAGGCAGCTTCCGGAAAAACTGTTTGATCAAACCTGTCACATCGTAAACATTAGCATCATGTACTCCCTTTCCATTCTCAATTTGTTGCTGGAAACAAAAACCAAAAAAAAACTCATTTTTTATACAAACTACATAAAAACATTGACTGTCAAAAGTGCCCCAATCTACACTGGAGGTCATGATTTCAATGCACTTGAATCTACATTATCATGATTATCTGGGGATTCTTCCAAATAACTGATTAATTTATGGTTAATGTGTCAATCATGCATTTTAAGAGACTTGAATCTACACTAACTGATGATGCTTTCATAAAAATGTAACTAGGCCAGCTCTCTCCCAACTCAGGGTAAAAATTATTGGGTTGGTAGGTAGGTTGAAAAATCTTTTTTCCAGAAAATTCAATATATTTGTTGATGGCATAAGAGGAGTAAAAAGAAATTTTTAAAATATTTCATAAATGTTTACTTATAAGTAAATTAACTTCCCTAGAAAGGAGGACATGGCCCTTTATTTGAAAAAATTCATAAACCCTTCAGCTTAGGATGCTTAGTGACAAGTTTAATTGAAATTGGTCCACTGGTTCTTGAGAAGGGAAAGGTGTGAAAAGTTTACAGAGACCTAAGCCTGGGCCAAGACAAATGGATAACAGACACCTTTTGATCAGGAAAGCTCACTTGAACATTTGGTTCTGGTGAGCTTAAAAAAATGAATAATGCCAATCTTCTTTTATAAAAACTGAGTTACCTTGAGCTGCTTTTGCCGACTGACAGCCCCCGACTTTCGGAACAGTCCTTCCTGTTCAATGTTTTCATGAATCAGGGATGCTGCATCCACCAGAAATCTACAAACACCAAAAATATTCACTCAAATTAGCTTAAAAATTTCAGGGAATCCATTGCTTTATACTTAATATTTTGATTACTAAAATACTCAATATAATTTTGGTATCTTTTAAATTACTTGTGAATCAATGGATTATAAAAGACTTTGCTTGAATTCACAATTAAAATTTATTCTCAATATTTAAGAAAATAGAAAAAATTTTTTGCATTCATATAAAACAATATTAAATCCATAATAAAGAAAATTTAAAGCATAAATGTTAGAAAACAAGTCTAATTTTCAAGTATTTTCAGTCCATTAACAATAAAAGAGCTCATGCTCATGTTTACAAACACAGATGACTGAGGTATTGTAAAGAATGTCTTTGTCTGACTCATTGAATTTTAAGAATTTTCATCAAATCATGTAATAATTGCTCACAATCAAATTAATGGAAGTTTAGAATTGTTAACAAAACAAAACCACAACTTTGGCCACGCCTCTTTAAGGCTATATTTACTAAATGTATAGTGAGGAGCACTTACTTTGGAACATATCCACAGTCTGCTATGTATACACATGGCACTAAAGACAGGAAATTCCCAAATATATCCCCATGGCCATCTCCCTAAAATGTTTTAAGCATTTTAGTAAACTGTTTCATACCTGTATACTGTTTAAATTCTTGGAATAAGTTATCTATAATATATATACAGTGGACCTTCAGATATCCGGATGCTTCAGTATCCGGACGACTTTTCATGGGAACAAAATTTTTGTGTGTCATTTTGTCTTGTTTAACTGGTAATTCAGATATCCGGATGCTTCACATATCCGGACAAATTGACTAGGAACCAAAACGTCCAGATGAATGAGGCTCCCGCTGCCTTGTGGTCATGCCAAACAGTTCGGCCAATGTTAGTGCATTGTGTATTTCTGCGCATATCAGTAATTCTATTGATCAACAAGACATTTTTCTCTTGGTCATTTAACAATGTTAAGTATTCTGAATGTAAATGGACGTTAATAAAATAAAAATACCACTTTAATTTTTGTTGAAATTCAAAATATTACAATACATATCACAGAACACTTAGAATTTTGGAGGATAAAATCTTAAGCCTATATACCCAGCTCGAATTAAGAATTGAGATTTGGCTCTGTTGGATATTTGGACTTATAGCTGAGTGTATATTCAATATCCAACCGAGCCCAATCTCTCATTCTCTGTTGAAGATCTTCAGGGTCGTGATCGTGTTTAACTGTTTAATAGAATCAAACTCTTTGTGAGAAATTCTTCGTTTATTTGAAATGCAATATTGAGTTCTATACAACAGTAAAGTTTACAAGTTTGTTAAAGTAGCCTTTTTTAAAACAACAAAATATCACACAAAAAGAAAACAAAGTGTTGGACGACATACCTGATTCTTCAAACAACCCTGTCGTTTTAACTTTTTGCCTTTCGGTACCTTTATTCCAAGTTCCCTTAAATCTTGTTTGACAAGAGCTTGAACATTTTCAAAGCTATCTATTTGACTAATAAGCTTCATCGATATTTCCATTTTCAGCTCCCGTCCATGTCGGCCATATTCGCTTCAAAAGTCGCTCCGCGCAATTTGATTGGTCAGAAAATATTACGTCAAATTTGAAACAGAAAGTATGGATGGCATTGGGTTACATCTAGGCAAGGACCTAATGATTTACTTAACTAGCATAAAGAAGCCCCTCCCAAAACCTTTAAACAAATACAAGTCAACTAAGGCATTAACATTTATCAGACATGAAAACTTCTACCATATTAAAAAGAAAGTAGGCCAATTTTTTTCAGAATAAAAATTTCATAGCCTCTGTAACGTTGACACGGGTTGAAAAATGACCCTGACGTTGGATACCGAGACCAAAGCTAGCTAGGCCTCTCTTCCAAATGACATGACTTACTTTTACAATATAACATAATTTTGGATAGGTTCTAGAACTGAATATATAAAGTTTCTGAGAACCTTTCAAATAAAAAAAAACATTTTCATGAAACGATAACAGTTTTCTATATGTAGATTTTGAAAAAAGTAAAAAAAAATTTAACCAACCTCGCTAGCCAAGGGTTTCTTATACGCTACTCTCCTCATGAACATGAGGAGAGTCTCATGAACATGAGGAGAGTAGCGTATCAGAAACCCTTGGCTAGCAAAGATATTAACAAGATTAATTCATTACAAAAACTTAATTCTCACAACTCGGAATTAAAATATATCGATGATTATTATCAAATTAACAATAGTTGTTTTCACTCATAAACCAACACATATGTTGATTCGCAGTCTGGATTGATTTAAAACAAGCCCCCTCCTCGTCATTCGGCTCGAAATTATAGACATCACAGAGACACGTCGGTTTCATATTGATTAAGACATCTTAAGGGCTATTCACGATATGTCCAACACCCGAATTAAATTATATGACAAAGAAGATGATAAACTTTTCCGTAGTCAACTTTCCTTTTTGAAAATAATAATATCCCGTTATCACCCGCATAAGGTATTTACAACACCAACTTTTCGATACTTTAAAAGAGCATGTTGCGCATTATACTCGTGTAGAAGTATAAGTTACACGGCATCCTACTAGCTTGGGCTGGTGGGTTAACCCTTTAGCTCAACGGGTAGATCACTTGACTGGCAAGAGCCCCGGATTCAATCCCCAGCAGAGGCACAAAATTTTTTCTGTTACATTTGGCGCCCACGTTGGGACCCGGGTGTTCTCTGGCGGGTGAAAGTAATTGCTCCTAGAACTTCGCCCCACAGGTGTCGACAATCCAAAAGAGATGAATACATCTCATTCTCTGGAGGGGAACAATGTAGTAATGTAAGATACACGGCATCCTACTAGCTTGGGCTAGTGGGTTAACCCTTTAGCTCAATTGGTAGAGCACTGGACCGGCAAGCCAGAGGTTCAATCCCCAGAAGAGGCACAAAATGATCTCTGTCACAGTTACACTCGTTCGACCGAGTTTTAAAACTAAGACAGCCTACTGATATATAAGTGGATGTCGGAGATTTCAACAATCTCATTTCAAAAACTGTATTTCGTAAATTCCATGCATGGTCATAATAATGACAATTAACGGACAACGGAATGTTCCCTTTAACTGATCAATACATAGGGCTCATGGCGGGTATGTCCGATCAACAGGGGATGCTTATTTTCTTAGGCACCTGATCCCTCTGGATTTTCGGGGGTAATTAGTAAAAGTTTTTAAGGAAAAAAAGTATTTCAATTTTTTGAAGTCACATTAGACCGAAAAAACAGTCTGAATTTGAAAACCATAGATAATAATATCTTTTATAATGAAACATAATTATGGGAATATCGAACATACAGAAAAGGAGCAAAGCAAATTTATAAAGTTTTTAAGGAAAAAAAGTATTTCAATTTTTTGAAGTCACATTAGACCGAAAAAACAGTCTGAATTTGAAAACCATAGATAATAATATCTTTTATAATGAAACATAATTATGGGAATATCGAACATACAGAAAAGGAGCAAAGCAAATTTAACACGAACCTCCAAAACATCATTGGTGGGATCAGGTGCCATGGAAGAGTGAGCATCCCTTGTCGACCGGTCATATGTACCGAGTGCTCCTTGTCATGAATGAGAAATAACGGAAAATCCGTCTTCAATTCAGTGTATAAAATAAAATAATGGACTAGGAATTAATTATAGTCTTTATCGTATGAAAAAACGTCAGTCAGCATTTGACTCAACACCAGTAAACCGGCTTACCCGTTGCATTTCATCCCTTATTTGTAAAAAATTATTATGTGAACATAATATAAAGTATTTTTAAAAACCGTTTCTATTATCATTTTCCTCGCTCTTGTCTCGCGCTTGTGTCTAGGCCTATTGTATCTCTGATGAAATTTTATAACGCGCACTGACCTCCATAGTTTGCTGTTTATTTTCCTGGTCATTCGAGCGTTGCACACTGACGCAGATTTTGCTGAACATCCGTGATCATGATTTGGAGACAGTAGACACGATGGAGAAGGGGCCCTGCAGCAGATGAAATACTTGGGTAAGATCATATTGTGTATGCACCGATTCGGATGATTGCACTCTCATGTTTATCATAATAATGTAATTGCATGCAGAATTAAATGTATTCACGAAAAATTAAAAGTAAATATACAACATGGTGAGGCTACCGTAAGTTGGAACTAAGACTTATCATCAAGATTTTCTGTGATGAGCACGTTACAACCTTGTGTGATTAATTATTAATGTCTCTGTTTTTTTTAATGTATTACAATTGTGGTTGGTATCACCATTGGTTCAGCAATGTTTTTCATTAACAAACATCATTAACAAATTAAGGCAGGTTGAAATTTAAAGACATTAATTACTGCTACTCTTTTACATGTTCATTAGTTTACTTCTCTATCAATTTGCAAAATGTACATGTTTAATAAATGTCTGATGGTGACCCGTTAAGGTGAGCAGAGTTTCATTTTTTTTCCCAATGATTATAATTATTCCATAATTTTATATCATAATTAATGTTTTGCATATGACTACAATTTTCAGTTTATTTTTTTACTCGTTAAATAAGCCTGCATTTTTGTATGTTGGTGGGTTGATTTGTCAATGTGCTTAACAGAAATGATGTAGTTTGCACCAGGAACGATTACAATTGTTCTTTGATTTATAGAAATGATCTTTTTGCAAGTGGATGTGCTGCTTTGCGGTGTTCTTCCTTAATTCCTTTTTCAATGATATTGATGGCAAATAGAAATATTCTCAATTTTAATACAGCTGACCATACATCAAGAATGAGATTCCGAAATTCTCAGATTTTCCGACAACAATGGAAATACCCAAGCTAGTTAAAATTAAGAAAATATACTTCACATAAAAAAATGTGTGTTTAGTGAGGATGCATAGTTTTCAGGCATGATATGTAAGAAATGAATTCAATTTAGAGAATTCATGAGGACATGAACTATAACACTTCACGCCTGCATATTTCATGAAGCGCATAAGCTGAATCTCCATGAAAAAAATAAGTATCGTACTCTAACTATAGATATTAGAATCATGGTCTAGTAATAATAGCATCCATGAAATATTCTTCCCAAGAAAGTAACAGAATTATATGCTGTATTGATAAGGAGGCATCCTCAAGTAGAGTGTCAAATTCAAGCCTCCCCCCTCCCCCAACCCTAGTAACTTTTCAATGCTGACCTGATTTGTGCTCTTTCTAGCCAATGTCCTCAGATGCGTGGTCTATGGGCCTCTTGTATTATTGGGTATAACAAAACAGTTGTTGACTAGGGCATCACACAACAGTTGCTTTGCTGGACAGGTGCCCCAACTGTTGATGCCTATAGGCAACAGTTTTGCACACTGGACCAATAGATCCACTGTAATAGTTGCCCTTAATTCCAGTCAGTGACTGAACAGTAGAACATGCTCAATATAATGAAGTGCCAGGGATGCTAGACTTTGCTTCGTTATAATTCACTATTATCCATTTAGTTTGTCTGTCAGTCTACCCAGCATCCAGTCCCCCCACTTGGTGCAGTGATTAGAGCATCTGCTCTAGATTCTCGAAGTAAGGAGTTGATCCTTATGTCGTGGGTTCAAATCTCACTGTTAGACGTGGAGACCATTCCTACGGATGAGACCTTATAAGCTGAGGTACCATGTCGCAGGAGGTGCTGGTACTAAAAAGATCTCTCGCTGCTCAATTGCCCTGAGTGCCAAGTGTGAGACAAAATTTGTAGCTCTCCACTGGCAAATGGTGGCGTCTCCATATGAGTGAAAAATTCTTGAGAGGGACAATAAACAGCATACAATCAATCAATCAATCAGTCAATACCCAGCATCCAGGGGGTCATCCTGATAGTTCCACAGAAAAAGGGTATTAAATTCCTGGCCTTATGAGCTTCATAGCTCAAAGAAGGATTTAGGAACTAACTTAACTTAAAAATGTAGTTTACAAAAATGTCAGATATGTATATGAATTTATTTTTAGTAAATGTTGATTTTGTTAAGATAATTGATTTGGGTTTAAATTAGAGCTACTATCATCATGTGCAGGCCAGCTGATTGAGTAAGGCTTCTTAAAACATTATGTAAAAAAGGCTGAGAAAAAGTGTGTTATGTGACATATGGAAATTTGACATCGGACAAACAATGCAATGGCCAAATGATGTCAGTTACAAGGAAACCTGATTCTCAATAGACTATCTTTTTTTCATGGAAGTATTTACATTAGATTTTGGTCATTGATTATTTTGCCTGTTTTAGAAATGCCTGTGTTTGAACTTTTGAATTTCAGTTATCACTTTGTAATTCAAGCAAAGATAAAAGCCCAAAAAATTAATACATGGAGCTATATTGGAAGATTTTTTTTTTTTATCGAAGGACATGATATCAATTAATATAGTAGCCAAAAATAAAACAGACATTTTGATAAAATGGGAGGGGGGAATTAAGATGATATTTCTGAGTCTTTAGAATTTCAATGAAGTCTTTTGCATGGATGTCTTTGAAAACCCTGAGACTCTTGAATTAGTCCTAAGATGATAGTGTATATCTTGTAGTATCTGCATCAATTGCATTGACCTTCATTGATTGTGGCAGGCTATATTCAGGCTGACTGCTTTTCTGCATCAGCTGTCACACAGTGCTTTGTACTTTTTTATTTGCTTTGTAACTGTACATGTAATTTATTTTTAGTGTGAAAATCAATGAGGCTCATCAATAGTGAAGTCGGTATCTCTGTGACTTAAAGTCTCTTAATCACCTCAAACAAAGTCGAATACAGGTATGTGTACAAATTGTGGCCCATTTATGGTTTTGCTGGCTGATTTTCTAGGTTATTGTTTATTTCATAAAGATTTCAAAATTTTTATTTGGATTGACATGCAAGGTAGTGAAAAGTGACACTTTATCACATGCTTTTATCCAAGACTCGTAACCATAAAAATTTTTGATCTGCAAGCAGCATGCAGATCGGAAAATAACCCAAGTGTAACATGCTCTAATTTAAATATAACCACAGCTTAAAAGTGAAATTGGAGAAAAATTCTATTACCTTGCAGTATTTAATTAGGTCTATTGTGACCTTGATTTTATTCTGACCTTGTCCGACAACTGCAGCTATAATTTGATATTACTAAGATGGTGTCATTGGGAGAAAAAAAGGCATCATGATGAACAGTAATTGATTTGTAAAAATAACTTGTGTATGGTTAACCATTAGTCGCAAAATATAAATGATTGGGGTGACCTAGGCTGCAAACATTTCAGAATTTTTATGGGGAAAGATTAAGAACAAGTCCTCAATGACAGGCTTTTGAATAGCCCATAGTATTGATTGGAAACCCCCTAGAAATTGAAAATAATTATTTTCATCAGGGAAGAGCCAGGATGAGAATGTGCCATTGGTATTGATTTTAGTCAAGTATACACAAGTTTAGATTGTATTTAGATCAAGTCTCTGATTTCTCTCACATACTCAGGATTTTAAGGAATTCCTTGTTTGAATTTGCAGTTTTGACCTCACATTATCACAGACTGTAACATAATTTTGCCATAATTTAGCTTTTTGTAATATTTACGGGTAATAATTTAATGTAAGAGTTTGTCAGTTGTGTTGTGTATTTTCCTTTTTTGGTGTGTATGGCCTACAGCTTCATCCTTCTACATTGAACACAATGATAATATCAAGTGTAGGAAAAAAGGTAAATATTGACAGAGTTTATGTATTTGTTTTGGATAATGTCGTAGGTGAGGTTAATGCATTGAATGGGGGATAGATTGAGATAGAAGACAATACTAGCATTAGGAACAATAGAAATACTAATGTTTGCCTGTGCCATCTACAATGGTTGCAGAGTGGTCCTCAGGAAAGCTGACTATCAATGTGTTGGCTTAATTAGCTTTAATTGATGTGAGTGGCTATCAGATTGTATTGACTGGTGCTGATTAGATCTGTGACATTCTGGGAGAAGTCTGGAACTGGTCACTGATCTCCGTTGTCTATAGGAGCCGACTGCCAAGGCTTACATATCAACAACAGTATCTCTAGTAACAAGTTGTTATTAAACATCTCCACTGCAAAGAGCTCGTTCACCTTATGCAAAAAATGGCTCATCAATATACATATGTAATAATTATAGCACTGTACATGTATATTAATTCAATCTCAGTCCTTAACTTAATCTTTAGCTATTTTTGCTCTATATGCACATGGGCAGTGTCTTTTGAAATTATACTAATTGGATGGAAAATGCCTGTACGTCTAAACAGGCCATATACTGCTTTTAATAATTTCAATGCTATTCCCAACAACAATACATAAAGTACCTATATCATAGTTTGTTATACATCCCCACTACATCAATTCAATTTAAGGCAGTGTACGTCCTAATTTTGTAGGGAGTGGAAGAAAGAGGGTCCCTCACTCAGCCATTCTTCCACCACACAAACACATATTCTTCCTTATGATTATCATCAGCTTCCATTCATGACTAAATATATATTTTTTTCAAAAAATTAATGAATTCATTAATGTCTATCAATGTGCCTATATTTTGAAAAATTCTTCCAAAATGACCATGCAAGTATTTCCAATAGAGCAATCTAAAATTTTAATACATGCATATGCATAGCTTAGTATGACTTTTATTGAAGTTTATTATGTATGGTACATGTGTGTATTTGTCTAAAATTTTGTGATGGAGAGTAGATTCAGACACTAGAATTATGGCCAGCCAAGAGCCTTATCTAGATATTATCAAAAAAAGTTGGGAAAAAATCAAAAACAAGCATAATGTCAATGTTCAAGATCTGAGAGCCCCGGATACCATAGTACATGTAGTAGGTACTATGACAGGCCTGGGAAAATGTTCTGCTTCAGTTCATTTAGATGCTCCATTTCGTGGAGAATTAAAGCAGCATCAAAGTCAAGAGGCTGTTTTACAGAAAAAAATTTATTAAGGTTGGTACAAGTTTAATTAACATGTAAAATTTGATAAAACTTGGGTGACTATTTTGTGTACATTGCCACCATTTGTATAAGTACAGATGTACTTGCATTTTCATTGCAATTCATTTTTGCAGCTCGAAGCATGCAGGGACAACCACTATCTAAACTGCATAAAATTATACCAATTTGGCAAAATTTGCATGCTGTTGCAGTGTTTTTGAAAATTATTTTGACATGTTGCTGTTTTATTTCTAAACAAATGGGCATGTCTTTATGTTACAACTGACATTCTGTTAGAATTTTTCAGACCGTCCGCATATTCCATCCAAATGTAAAATCATACCAACTGTACAATCGGATGTATTAATCATTGTACATGTATATTGTTATATGTTTATTGTATCTCAACTTTCTGTAAAAGGGGAAAGGGGGGGGGGTCAGATTGAAAAAAAAAATTCAGCTTGTTTTTGTATACATGAATGATATATACATGTACTGAAGTTACTTTGGTGTAATGCAATCCACATTTTTTTTTTGGTATATCATTATTTAATGCTATTTTTATTTAGACCTCAAGATTCTAATTTTTTTTATTTTTTTTTTATTTTTAAGTCATGTCTAACCACAATTGTGAAAAACTCTCATAATTCTCAGTTGATGTGAAATGAACATATATCTTGCAACAAATTTCATATCCAATTTAGCAATTGTAATTCTAAAGTCGGTGGCTTTATATAAATTTCCTGGACTGATGATTTCCATATGAATTAATCTTTGATAACCGAATCATTTGAATCAATGTATCATAATTTCCTGAAATTTTCAATTTAATGTTAAATAATGATTCATTTTATTCTCATGTGCAATTTTCTGACCTTTTCCCAGTTTATTAGTCATTGAGTATTAAATAATACAGATCAAAAATGAAGTATTTATTTTTCATTGATTATGCAGTTTCTGCAAGGATGCATTTTGAAAGATTATATTTATTAGAGGTATTTATGATGAATTTAATAAATTTTAAATACATTTTTAATATTTAATGATCTGGTTTTCTTTGAAATTTCTCTTCATGCCATTCTGAGAAGTGGCAAATATGCTTCAGAATCTAGACATAGGGTAACAACACAGTTTATCTGTTAATATTTTTTTTTATGAATAATGAATTAGATTCTGATATCTACTATCAGTATCACAAATCAGATATGTATTGTACAAGTCTTAGAGTCTTCTGAATACCTTTTTGAGAGGAGAGAATATCTGAATCAACTGCAAAAAGCAGTGTTCTGTGAGACAGACATGTTCATGGTCCTATGACCATAATACTGCCAATTGGATCAATAGGACTGGAGCTAGAGAGAAGAGAAACATCAGTATATCTGTATAGTCTCTAGATTCTGCCTCAGTGACCAAGGCCTCATGTTTGCAGTGTGCTGCTGTGAGATCTATTGGCCTTTACAATGCAGGAGAGATTCATGTTGTTTATCAAAGGAATTTGCCAAAAAATCAGGAATAATTAATGAGAGATGTAAGCTAAAGTGAAGATTCAAGAAAAAGGTAATTATTCTTAGATATCATAGATGAACAAGGTATTTGTTAATTATTGGCCTTTACAATGCAGGAGAGATTCATGTTGTTTATCAAAGGAATTTGCCAAAAAATCAGGAATAATTAATGAGAGATGTAAGCTAAAGTGAAGATTCAAGAAAAAGGTAATTATTCTTAGATATCATAGATGAACAAGGTATTTGTTAACGGTGCCATTGTAGCAGTTATTCAGGTTACATTATTATCAGTAAGCTTGGTAGATATTACCTGTTTGATGTGACAAGTATTGAATCTAATATAGAAATGGCCTGTACCTGCTGCTATCATTTTATTACATTTTTTATGTAGTTCCCCAGGGATTTCTTACTAGGGCTAGCTAATCTGTTGACATGTACATATAGAGTTGTGGTTAGTGCCCATCTCCTAGCTCCTATCACCATCTCCGTGAACTCTCCGTTGAGAGGGAAGTAGTCTTGAGCGTCAGAGGCAATTGATTTTTTATTTTAAGGAATCCTGTCAAATAAAAATACAAAACCTGCCGGTCGGTCCATTTTGACACTATGTAAATAGAACTGCTTCAGCAGCTGCTGTCCTGAAAGCCCTGCGTAAAATGATTACGTCAATGGACATCAGACAGCCATTTGATGCTGCAGCTCAGCAAATTCATTGGTTTCTCCTCAGGTGAGTCGGGTTTTAGCATATAAATCTCATTCTGAGTGACTGCTACAACAGAAGCTATGGAAGTCTGACTTTTATATAACTTGATGTGTTGGAAGGTAATTATATAGTGATGCTCTGTTATCATTGTCCTCTAAGTCGTGTTGGTTTTGCTGTACGAATTAAGATGAAAATTCAAATTTATTGTGGTCAGCTATTAAGTCAAATTACCTAACTCTGTGCCTTAATTACAGTAGATGCAAATTTTGAAGTTGATTTTTAATTTGGCATGTTTTTCATTTTTTAGCATTAATTTACATTCTAATATTTTTTTTCAAGGC
Source organism: Saccostrea glomerata (assembly GCA_003671525.1). Lineage (NCBI taxonomy): Eukaryota > Metazoa > Mollusca > Bivalvia > Ostreida > Ostreidae > Saccostrea > Saccostrea glomerata. Next base: position 842,935 of record PRKT01000041.1, on the reverse strand, counting down.
TTAACAGCTTTTTAATCAGAGCAAACTATGATCTATGAATATGAAAAAGTCTTAAACTATGGTATTTTGCAGTTTCTTCACATATTGCAGTAATTTTTGGTTATAATTTCTTGTTTCTCTCTGTTGATACTCCTTTAGCTGCAGGTATAATTCCAGTTTTAACAAAATTGTCATTTTCTTTCAGACTCTGTTAATCTTATTGATTTTGCTTGTGACAGTTTGAAATAGGATTTCTTAAGGGACTATGGGGATAAAGTGATTTAATTTATTTGTTTTAGACTTTAAAGATCATTTGTGTGTGCTTCAAAATATAAATTGAGCAAACAAACTCCCCTGCCACACATTGCTGGTGGCTAATATACAAATATCAACCCAAATGCATTGGAGCTGAATGCAGTGACATTAAAAATGAATCTATCTCACACCATCTGTCTTACACCCTATCATTTGTGTGTGCTTCAAAATATAAATTGAGCAAACAAACTCCCCTGCCACACATTGCTGGTGGCTAATATACAAATATCAACCCAAATGCATTGGAGCTGAATGCAGTGACATTAAAAATGAATCTATCTCACACCATCTGTCTTACACCCCCAATATCAGCCTACATTTAAACCGAAAACAAATAAAACTTAGTGGATGCAGTTTTCTAAGGAAGGGATTATGATTGAAGAAAATAATGTAAAAAGGAAAAAAGAGGAAGTTGGTTAAAAAAAAGAAGATGGGACATTTTAGAATTCACCTCTGTTTAAGGACAGACGAGACGTTCCTTAATAACAGATAAATTTTTCTAAGAGTTTTTCATTGAAGTATTGCTACTTAAACTTGTTTACTCACAAAAAATTGAGGTACTTTACCAGGCATTTCTCCAAGATACCAGGGATAGCATTTCTTATATAATCCTTTGAGGAAGAAAAATAATTTTCCAATTTCAAATGTTTAAGTGTTTGGATTTTTTAAAAACGTTTAGAAACTGGTTGAGAAGTCAGAATGTTATTAAAATATTAAATATTTTTCATATATTACGAAGACATAAAAAACAGATTTTGAGGAACGTCTCGTCTGACCTTAAGGACATTTCTTTATTTGCTTGCAGTAATTAACTCACTTTAAGGTCATTTTAAAAGAAAAATGTCAAAAAAAAAATTATCATTAGTAAAACTTCAATATCTTGATTTTGATGAGACCAAAATAGAAATTTTGAGATATCTAAGAATTTGAAATATTGAGGTTAGATAGCTTAAAATACTGTTTAATCATTTTAATTTGAGGGGTGGGTGGGGTGGAGCTCATTGTTCGTGGACAAGCATAATTTCTCTTGTTCATTGGGATTTCATTTTGTGGGTTACTCTTTTATATGATAATTTATTCAATATGAATTGATATGTACTAAGCATTTGTTGGGGTGTAAATTTGTGGGTAAAGGTGACCCATGACATCTATGGAAATTGGCCCCACATAATGATTCCACATGAAAATGTTTGGGATTTCCAACTTTCTTTGACATATTCATGGTATCAGTGATACAATATTATGAAGTGGCTATCTAATGATTTTCAGTTGTTTCAGTTTCAAAGAAAAAGGAAGTAAATATTTACTGCCTATTTATTTTCTTTGAAATATGTTTTCTAACAAGTATATCAAGGGGTTGAATATCAGTTAAGATGGTCACACTCTGCAGTATTTAATTAGGTCTATTGTGACCTTGATTTTATTCTGACCTTGTCCGACAACTGCAGCTATAATTTGATATTACTAAGATGGTGTCATTGGGAGAAAAAAATACAATCAACTTATAATATGTTCTACAGTGTGACCATCATGGGTTACATGTATAATTTATAAAAAAAAATTATATATACTTTATATTATATCTATTCTCTATATTTAGTAAATAATAATTTTAAAAAATGTTTGGGGCTATACACAGGCAGCATTTAATTTGTGACCTCTTATTGTACTGAATTGCTACACAAATCAATTTTCATGTTAATCAATCACGTCTATGATCTTCTTTGTTATTTTATTTGAAAAGTAATTAACTGTTAACTTAGGTCACTACTAATATGATTGCAATTGTGTCTCGCATCTACAAGAATAATCTTTTCTTGAATTATATTGAACTATTCAGATAAGCTTGAAATTGAATATTATCTCTTCATCAAAGTGACATCATTTGTACATCCTGAAAAAAAGTATGATTAAGTAGCTAAACAAAGCTATTCAGGTAACCCTGAGTAACTGAATAAAGCTAGATATAAGTAGTTAAGCTTCATAGCTAGATCTAGTGATTGTACAAGACCTTGTAGAAAGAGGGAATCATTAATACCCCTCCTCATTCTATAAACACTAAACTCGGATCTTTTATTCATTGATGAAAATATAATTTTGAAACCTTTAACACATCTACTAGTTAATTCTATTTATAAATTGACCGTATGCTCAGAGTCATAAATAACCAAGATTCTTGGAGTAGCAGCAAGTCTTATTTTAGTGATGTCTGAATATTCCAGGTAGAGTGCAGTGAAATCATTGATAAGTATATAGAATACGACCCAGTTGTCATCAGTTTGGATGTCCTGCTTCTCAACAGAAAGGCATTACGTCACGTATTGTTTAATAGCAATGTACAGGTATGTATAGTCATATAGTGTTGCCTGGCTTCATCCAAAACCACTGATGCTCTTTTCAGTTCTCCTCTTGGTACATTTTAATGGAACATAACATTTTTAAAAAAGTTTTATTTTGTATGTTTATTAAATTTCATCTGGACCCATATTGTACAAGATATACCACTAAATCATATCATGGCTTTAATATCATGATTCATGTCGTGAAACATGCATCCTCCAAGCCCTACTGTATTTTGTAGTAAATGTACATCAATCTTCTATATATGCACTTGATGATTTATAATAATGTATATTGTAAATTTCTGTGTGTATTCAAGCAAAATATATACTGCCATTGCTTTTATAGGGTATTTGGAAGTATGTCATTTTATTACTGACATGTGATGCATTTGTCAAACTAGCACTCCAGAGAGCCAAAGGGGAGATCACTCCTGTTAATCCAACTTACATCATATACTCTGCCATGGAATGGGGACTTTATAAAAACTGTTTATTGGCTGCCATTGGTAAAAAAAAAATTCTTCATGTTCATTAATAAAAAAAAAATTGATAGTTTTGTAAACAAACAAAAAAATGATAGTTTTGAAAGAAGTTTTGATAGTTTAAGACACATATTGAGTAATTATTTAAGCTTTAAGTGCAGTGTAATTACTATCTTAAGCTATAAATATAAGGATATCAATAAACTATTCTTAGGAACTACTTTTACTCTAAGCTCAGTACAGATTAATTACTGTCCTTAGGTAGGAGAAGGATATCAATACACTATTCTTTGGTACTATATCAATAAACTTTTCTTAGGTACTACTTTTACTCTAAGCTTAGGACAGATTAATTACTGTCCTTAGGTAGGAGAAGGATATCAATAAATTATTCTTATGAACTACTTTTACTCTTAGCTTACTATTCTTAGGTACTACTTTTACTCTAAGCTTAGTATAGATTAATTACTATCCTTACCTAGGAGAAGGATATCAATAAATTATTCTTAGGAATTACTTTTACTCTAAGCTTAGTGCAAAGTAATTATATGTACTGTGCTAAGTTAAAACTAGAATACTAGTAAAGTTTTCAAGGTACTAGTTTTCTATAAGCTTAGTGCAATGTATTAAATGATTAACTATCCTAAGCTGGAACTAGGATACTTTAGTAAAGTATTCTAAGGTACTACTTTTACACTTAAGCTACATGTAGGCAGACAAATGTTTGCAGCGAATTCTGATTAAATGAAAACTGTTAGCAATAGGTATATACTCTGTGTGTCAAAGTCAAACTGATTAAAAGATTATTTTTTTTTAGTAAGTAGTAATTTAACTGTCATAGCAATTGAACCAATGAAATAAAGTTATATTGCATTCTCATGCATGCAAGTAAATTAAAATTTCAATACATTTAATTAATATTGTAGCTAGCCTTTAAAGGCAACTGCCATAAATGCATTACATAATGAAGAAAAATAGATTTGGTGTACAAAGGGTAATCAAAATATCTCTTGTAGAGGGGTTATGAAAGAAGAGTTTCATTTTCCAACAAGTGAAAAGCTATTAAGTACTCTTAAGAGTATTTTAGTTTGGAACGTGATTCCATTTTGTGAGTTTTATGCTTTTGTTATATAATTATTCACCATGTACATCATTCACTTGACATCTATTGCGCTGCTATGGGGGCAATTCTTCATTTTATCCTAGACTTACACTAATGACAACCTCTATGATTAATGGATGTACAGTGTCAATATTTCACAATTGCTTGCTGCAAATACCAGCAACAATCAATTTACAACTCCAAGGAAAGTGGGGAAGAAGATAATGCTTCATATCGCCCTGTTTGTGAACAAGTTATAGAAATATTGCAAATATTGCCCTGTTTATGGCCATGTTGTGATGATAAGGAAGCCCGAATGACAGATATCAATTGCATAAAAAACTCTGACATGATACGAGTAATGAATAGAACAATCTTTTACAAATTTTGGTCATTATGCAACATGTGTATTTTGATGATTATTTATTTAACAAAGAATATGTACATGAACATATTGATTTTTTTTTAAATTTTAATAGTAATTTGATTTGAAGTCAAGAAGAAAAAAAATATATATTTTTCCTACATACCTACCCATTCCTAAAAATCTGGGTCAGTAAATGGTAAACAAACATATTTTTAATTTTGGCCTAAGCAATGAATTGTAAATTTGTGCCCTCAAAGGTAATGAGATTGTCTTTGTTTTAAGAAATTTGGGAAAGGTGATTCCTTTAAACATAAGGTGTAATGTGATTGTCTTTGTTGTAGACACTAGAGTAATGGGATGTTCTTTGTTTTCGACATCAGGGGTTGTGTGATTGTCTTTGTTTTAGACATCAGGGATAATGTGATTGTCTTTGTCTTAGCCAGCAGGGATTGTGTGATTGTCTTTGTTTTAGACATTAGAGTTATGTGATGGTCTTTGTTTTAGTCTTTAGGTGTTTTGTATGATTGTCTTTGTTTAAGCCAGCAGGGTTAATGTGATGGTCTTTATTTTAGTCATCAAGGGAAATGTGATTGTCTTTGTTTTAGACATTAAAGTAATGTGATGGTCTTTGTTATAGTCATCAGGGGTTGTGTGATTTTCTTTGTTTTAGACATTAGAGTAATGTGATGGTCTTTGTTTTAGTCAATAGGGGTAATGTGATGGTATTTGTTTTGAAGCCAGCAGGGGGTTGTGTGATTGTCTTTGTTCTGAAGCCAGCAGGGGTTGTGTGATTGTCTTTGTTTTAGCCATAAGAGTAATGTGATGGTCTTTGTTTTAGAGATCAGGGGTCATGTGATTGTCTTTGTTTTAGACATTAAGAGTAATGGGATGGTCTTTGTTTTAGACACTGGGGTATTGTGTTGTTATATTTAGACATTAAGAGTAATGGGATGGTCTTTGTTTTAGACACTGATGGAGTTCACTGACCTTCTATCCTCTAATAACAACTTCAGCAACTATCGCAAAGTCTTCAACCAGATCAAGTCCACAGAATTCAAAATTCCTATACTGTAAGTAAGATGGCATTTGAAGAACTAGTTCATGCTGAAATATGAATCAAATGGAATGAATTCAAGATTGAAAGACTCATAAAATAATAGAATTAAGTGAAGTAGAAATTACTGTACAGTTTTAGTCTGATTGTAATAAATCATGGTACAAGACTGTTAAAGAGACAAAACCAAGAATCAGTATTCTTTTAATGAAATTATTTCAAATCCAAGTACTGTTTCTAAGTAAAACCAGTAGAGCTACAAGCTTGTCAGAGACTTTTGATTCTGTTATTTCTATTTTTGGGTATGACCAATACATGAAGCACTCTTATTTCTCCAGAGCTGTCCACCTGAGGGATTTGATTCTCCTACACACAGCTTTACCAGATCAAGTTGAGGGGAATCTGATCAATTTCAGGAAAATGGTCCAGCTTTCCCAAACACTGAAGGAACTGACCAAACTTCAGCTGCATGATGTCATTCCATTCACTGCTAATGTGGACCTTGTCAACACGCTCAGGGTATGTCTGCTTCAACTGTAGGATCAAGTTAAAGGTTTATCCTCTTTAAGCTTTTGTCTATGTGAAGTATATAGTTGATTTGCAAGCATGATTTCATGTTACTATATTGTATTTGAGATGGATGTTTCCTTGTGGACCTTGTCAACACGCTCAGGGTATGTCTGCTTCAACTGTAGGATCAAGTTAAAGGTTTATCCTCTTTAAGCTTTTGTCTATGTGAAGTATATAGTTGATTTGCAAGCATGATTTCATGTTACTATATTGTATTTGAGATGGATGTTTCCATTTTCAGTGAATTAATGCTTTGAACAAGGTTTAACAATGTTTCTAATTTGTTTCCAACAGTTATCACTTGATCTGCACTACACAGAAGATGAAATTTATGAACTCTCCCTGGCACGAGAGCCTAGAAATTCCTTATCATCTGTCAGTGAAACAGTAAGTTGTTATCGTTAATGATATATTATAGTAGAAGTAACCGGTACCCAAATCCAAAGAGTTTGAGCAAAATTGAAGATATGCATTTTTAAAAGAATTTATGTGGTGAATGGATTGTGAAAGATTTGCAGATCTTGTATAAATCACCTATTTTCTCTATTTTTAGCCGTCCACCCCAACCAAGCCAGCAGTGGTGTTTGCTGAATGGCTGGCAGGAGTTAGCCCCCCTGATCCAAACACAATTAACAAACATGTTCAAAATATGGTTGAGGTAAGTATATAAAGTAAGAAAAAGTTCACAATAGATTTCATTGTTTTACAAAAGTAAGGAAATAAAATTATTTGTTTTGTAGAATGTAATATTTATTAAGGTTTAAATAAAAGCAGACTTTTTTTGGATAGAAAGTTATAATGAAATGCATTAAACAGTGTTAATTTTTACATTAATTATCTCTTACATGGAAACTGTTAATTGGAACATTTTTTTGGTCAATCCATAACTATGATTTGTTGGAGTGTAACTCTCAGTCATAGATGCTAATTTTACTGCATTAGGCAAAAGTCTTGGGCCTTTTTACTCCATCTTCTTCCCACCACATTTATAACAAGAAAAAACAGAACTACTTTTCTACATATTTTGCTCAGGTAGCCATAACAGAAACCACCCAATCTTAAAATCTCGTTGACTTTATCTTTTTTTAAACTGGGAGGATAGAACACTATTTACCTACTGATATTTACAAAGTTTCAAACACATGATAGACATTGACCAATGCACACATCTCTGTCAGTACAACAGTATAATATAATATATTAACCAATAATATTGGTTGACAACATCCCCCTATTGTGATAGGAGGGACAGCATTCTAGAATCTGGGTCAATGATTCTGATTCATACAAAAAGTACAGGGAATAAACATCTTTACTTTAGCTCTAGTCATTGAAGGAAATCAAAACTCTGTTTGAAGAATTGTTAGATCTGAATTGTGTGAGGATATTATTTGCTCTACTTGGAATAAATGAACATTGACAATGATTGCTTCCTGGCTATTTTAACAAAGATCCCTCTTTTAGTGGCTTAAGAACCCAGCCACACAAAACTATTAATATTGTGATATCAATTATTGTATTTGTCACTTGAATCTTTTTTAAAAAACATATCTTTTCAAAATCAAGCATAATTATATAAAACACAGCAAGGTCTGAATCTCCCTCTTTTTTTGTAACAGTAGTTAACATCTATATCACAGGTCACAACAATTAAGAGTATGAAAATTTGACCACTGTAAAAATGTTCAAACTCAATTTCTTCAAGCAGAACCTTAAAAAATATTTCTTTTTTATTGTAAGCCAACACCACATTGCTGTTTCAGAATTAATGTATACATTGTATCAATATTTCAGGCTGTGTTTAAAAATTATGATCATGACAAGGATGGATTTATCTCCCATGATGAGTTTAAAGCCATCGCTGGGAATTTCCCCTTCATTGACTCATTCTGTGTTCTGGATGCTGACCAGTAAGTTAAACTTATTCAACATTTTAATGCCGCATGTGTTATAACTAATATTTTCTGATATAAAACAAATAGGAATTTAAATTTTTAAAGACCACTATAGATGTGATTGCACTTTTTTTGTCCCAAATATAATTTGTTTGATATCGATTCTTGTCTGATCACAGGGATGGCATGATCAGCAAAGCTGAGATGAAAACCTACTTCTTTAAAGCCAATTGCCATGTACTACAGAACAGTTTTAAGCATGATTTCCATGAGACCACATACCTAAAACCCACATTCTGTAGCCACTGTACAGGGCTGGTGAGTAAGGATTTATATCTCTACTTTCTATGCCCACCATTAGTTTTGATCACTGAGTAGGAAATTGTACTTTCAAATATTCTTTGAACCTGTATCATTTAAATAAAGCCCGATATAATAAGGGGATCTTTGGCCAGATTGATCAGTTATCACACAGGTCATTAATTTGATAATTGCATCAGTCTGTTTGGTAGCCATCACTTGAGCTACAGAGCATGCTGGTGTTGGTGGCTCCAGTGGTAGTTGTTATACAAAGGACCAAAGGGATCAATGTGGTAATTAGCCACCCCACTTTTAAATGTCCATATATGTGTACCCTAAGTAAGGGATGATGGAGTGTAATATCAGTAAGGACTTAGAAAGTCAAGAGAGAGATCAGAGAAAGAGGAATGTTGACATAGTGTGGGAAAATCTCTAAAATCTGTCAGATTTGACAAGATTTAACCACCACTTCCTAGACTGAATTAATTCTAAAGATGTACAGTGTCAAGTCAATGAATTCTGAAATATACAACAGCATAATTAGAATATCATCCTTGCATGCTAATTTATCATATCTATATTAGGTTCTTAACACAATCTCATTTTGGTGTAAAAAATCAAAAAAAAATCAATAAAATATTTTTTTTGATATAAATATACATTATGCATTTGCTTAAGAATTCAAGCTTGTTCATTTTTCCCATAATTAATATCCTGCATCATTGCACCAATATAACTGGAGACTTTTCTGGTAATGGATTACACACTGTTATCTCCATCATGTTTAGGGCCCCATACAACTAAATTTCAAAAGGAGCCAGGGTCACTTCTGAAATGACAAACCTGTGTGAGTCTGTAGGGAATCAGAGAATCACAAAGAAAGGATCCTCTTACAGGTTAAGGGTCAAAACCAAAGCAGATATCATACCTCAACCTCCAAAGAAAAGGAGGGCATGAAAACCGACTGGATTTTTAAACAATTAAAATTGGGCTTTATATTTTAAAGGGGATGACTTTTAATAAATTACATTCTTATGATTTTAGTATCTTTTAAAATTCTTTGTGCATTTATTCCGGAGATGGTCTTACCTTGATTATTAAGCTCCTTAATGTTAAGATGAGAACACACATTCATGCCATGAGAACTTTTCTTCTAAATCATGATATGCTTCTTTGCTATGAGCAGGTTCATACTTTAAGCTTGCTACCTACTTCCTTGTAATGAGCTGGTTCATACTAAGCTTATCTTCTTATAAGCTGGTTCCTACTAAGCTTGTCTTCCTACTTATTTGTAATGTGCAGGTTCATACTAAGCTAATCTTCTTATATAAGATGGTTCATACTAAAGTTGCCTTCTACTCCTTTGTTATGAGCTGGTTCATACTAAACTTGCCTCCCTACTTCACTGCTATGGGCAGGTTCATACTCATCTTACTTTCTTACTTCCTTGTTATGAGCAGCTTCATACTAGGCTTATCTTCCTTTTTAAAAGATGGTTCATACTAAGCTTGTCTCCCTACATCTTTGTTATGAGTCATTTCATAACCAACAAAATGTCCATCAAGTTTAAGGGGCATATAGTTTTTACGGTATACGTCCGTCTGTCTGTATGTCTGCTACAAATTAACCTTGTCTATAACTTTTGTTTTGTATGTCCTATTGCTTATATATATTTCAGTGTATTCCTTGTGACAAGATATTTTTGGGTAACAACATCATTGACCTCATGATCTTGTTGTGTGAAACCACTCTTGAAAAAAAAAAACTAAACTTTAACCTTGGCCGTATCTTTTGAACGATTGATATTGAAGCTCTGTGTGTACTAGTATCTTGTGATAGGACCTTTCCTTGAGTTGACCTTCTGATCTTGACTTTGAAGCGTAAACCTTTCCTTGTTTTGACCTTTTGATCTTGACTTTGAAGTTTGACCCACTTTTTTTAAAGACTTGAACCTTAACCATAACTTTTGAACGGCTGGAACGGCTGCACGGTGCTAGGGCTTACATATTTCAGAGATGTATTCTCTCACAAAATCTTTCCTTGGGTAATAATAATTTTAACCCTTTGAACTTACTCTTGAAGTTAGACCTATCCTCGAACAACTTTTTGCTAGGGATTTCATACTTCACACGTGTTTTTGTGAGGTCTTTCCATTTGAACGAACAGTTTTGACCATTTGACCTTGACCTTGGAGTATGGCACACTAACTTTGGCCATATCTTTCACATGATGTGGAACTAAGGCTTTCATATTTCACATGTATTTTCCTGGGGACAAGTTCTTCCATTAGACATCATTAAAATTGGTAGACTTCAACCTTGGACATAACTTTTGAATGGTTGAGTGTGCTAGGGCTTACATATTTCACTTGTGTATTCTTGTGACAAGACCTTCCCTTGGGCATCATTAATTTTGAAGATTTGACCTTGACTTTGAAGTTTTAAACAATGACCATTACATGCATGGTTGGTTCTAGGGCTGTCATGTTCGTAAGTGTATTCCTTGTGACGAAACTTTTCTTTGTGCAATAATACTTTTTACCTCATGACTTTGAAGATTGACTTGCATTTGAGAAACTGAAACTGCTACATGTATAAGGAGGCATCAGTGTTTCATAAACATGATTTTTATTTGTTTAAATATTTTATTTCTATTTTGTTTATTTTTAAACACTTGCGAATTCATGTGAACATAAAATAAAGGCATAAGAGGTTTAGAAAGGAACTAAGCAAGGCAATAGCGCCCAGTAAATGAATAGACGATACAAAAAACTTCAGACGTAACTTACCAATAGAATTCCAGTTTTCAGCCCTGGTGCCTAAACAAAGAACAAAATATATTAAAATTTTAATATAAAAAAGTAACACATATATCAGTAAAAAATATATCTTTCTTTGTCAGGAATTGCTGTTGCAGTGTTTTTGAAAATTATTTTGACATGTTGCTGTTTTATTTCTAAACAAATGGGCATGTCTTTATGTTACAACTGACATTCTGTTAGAATTTTTCAGACCGTCCGCATATTCCATCCAAATGTAAAATCATACCAACTGTACAATCTGATGTATTAATCATTGTACATGTATATTGTCCTTTGTTCACAGAAAAATGAGAAGACAAAAAAAATCTAATAAAATAAAATAAATAAATCAAATAAAAAAGGAAGGTAGAAAAAAAGAAATATTTATAATTTGAAGGTTAAATCAATTTTAAAGATATAAAGCTTGCTTGTAAGACTAGTCTTATGCAGGTCTGATCCTCAGAGGTACACTAAAGAGGAAATTGAAACAGGAAAAATTTAAAGAAAAAAGCTTTTCAGAGTAAAACAATTTTTCCGTCTTTCCAGTGTTTAACTGATCTCCTGAGATTTGATAAGTGCATCCTAGAGAGGCAGACTGTATGTGCAGTAGGAGACCTATTGTTATTTTTTTGCTGTTACTTCCTGTTTGAGGGTAAGAGGACTGATGATTTAGGAAATAAGACGACAATTAGTGTCTGTGTACACACTGCAAGGAGACAATACACTATATATGATAGTTCTGTGGCCTTAGGTGTAGTAATTGTTTGTCACATGTTTAACTCGTAATCTCTGCTGTCACTGCTTATACAGGCCATAAAATATGTAACATATCATGGGATGAATATTTATCTGATGTTTTTTTTTTTGTATAATATTAAATTATATCAGTACCATGAAGTGAAAGTTATTGTGAAAGCCCAGAAGAAGATAGTACTGCTTAGTACTAGGTGTTATCTGGCATATTATCCATCTCTGGACAAAAAAACTGCATTAAAACACTATTTCCTTCTACAGAATAGTATATTACTGTGAAAAATTGTTCAGTGGATGTGTATGCTGGTGAATTAGGGAAGCTTGTTTTAGTATCCCTGGTACATGCCGGCTGTGACAGAGATAAGGACTCGAGCCCCCAAGGCAGGGCACCTGTCAACAATGTGTGATTTGCTTGATTGATTGGTCGACAACAGTACAGGACAACACACCAAACAGTTACTGTGCTGGCTAACAGTCACTGAAAGACTATCTATTGGATTATTGACAGTTATCAACAAAAAATAATTTCCTGGGTTAGAGATTCACCCAGGTATGTGTTTGTGTTTGCTGTGTAAACAGCTTTGTGGATAGTGTTCTGACCGGACTACGTGCCTCGACTTTGGCGGTTTGGGTTCTTTGGTTGCTTTGGAGGAATCTCTTCATATATAAGTAAGGGACAATGTATCAGTCAAATTATACAGGTACAACAAACACCTGCATCAGTACGTCTGAGATATTCTGCAGCTGTCTGTTGCCTGACTTTCCGTGATATAGTAAACAATTTTAATATCGTGAAAGTCATCTAGGGTGTTTTTACTTCATTGTAGGCTAAAGACTATATTATATTTCATCAATTTTTTCAGTAATTGTAAGCACACTACAGGGCTGATAAGTTTGAAGATATAAAATATTTATCCTTCAAGGTATGGGATCTTTAATGTAGTAAGTAAACTCCATGTTATTTGAACTCACCTATATTGAAATATATTGTTCTTTTAAATCTGTAATAAAGTGCTTTAATTAGTGCTCTTTTTTCATAAAATTCAAGCAATGCTTAAACACATAATTTGTTCTTATTAAAAAAAAAAAAAAACTAAAGTGTATTAGTAATTTTGATAACAGAATTTCACCATGCTTTTAAGAATTTTTTTTTCTTGATTTCAAGTATAGCTAGCTAGTACTTTCACAATTTCCTTGAGTACAAGTACACTCAAATCTACTGTAAATGAGGGCTTCTCTAGTATTCAATGAAAAAAAAGAAAGATGCCCTCTTCAGTTATCAATGTTATATTCTCTGTATAAGACAGGTTGATTTGCTGCTAGTACAGACTTTTTTTCTCAGGTGCTTTCTTTAGTACGGCATATTGAACCAAACCAGTGTCTGCCAACCTCTGATGAAGCTGTATTGGGGCTATTTCTGCAGTTGATTGTTTCTGCAGCTATCATTAAACAAGGCGATCAATACTTGACATTTTTATGATACAATGAACTTCTCCTATTGATTGACCATCTTTCTATTAATTGTGTAAAATGGGTGGAATATTGAAATTTTGGGAGCTGACTCTTTGTTTTTGGAATAGATGCTCTTCATTGTGATTCACATAAGGTTATGTATGGATGACTGGATTCTCATTTAACACTGTAAGGGCTAGCACTTTAAATTCTGTCATTTCTTTGTATTGCAGCATAGATGTATGCATTAAATGTTTTCTTCAGTTGTAGGTCAAAGGTTACCTTCATTTATTATCCCTATTCTGATTCTCAGAACAGTTAAATTGATCTTATTGTTTCTCTTTGGAGATGCAAAAATAAAAAAAGAAAATCTTAAGAAAATTTTCTTTTGCAAAGAAGCTCAAAGATGCACTTGGAATGAAACAGTTAGGGGGTGGTTATTGTTGCATGCATGCATATTCTTTCTGACTTGGAGTCAGCATGACTTCCAGATATGGTTGTGTAACCGTAATATAGCTGAAGTGGCATGCACTGCATATTAATGGCTGAATTAACTTCAGTTAGAGATGATTTTACTTCTGTTATGAGAATGTTTGACAAAAAAAAATGCCTTTTTTAGTTGCAGTGAAGTAAACTCTTTTCCAAAATATATATATGTACTACAGGCTAGTTCTTTATTATAAATGGAATCAATTTAGTTAAAAGTTCTTTTAAGAGTCTTTTTTTTCTCTTACTAATGCTAAATTAACTCAAATGTCTTCCTTAAATGTCAATAATTAATTAAGCATTATGTTATCTCTGATTTTGTTCATTATTTTGTCAAAGCTGAATATTAACACATAAGAGTTCTCATGTTAGTCTATGAATAATTAAAATACCCGATATAGAGAGGAGAAACTGTAAAACAGAGAACAAGGATGCTGAATACCTGAAATCTCACAGGTGGTAGAAAGGTTAATTTGTTGATATTTTCCTCAAATTAATGGGGAAAATCACGTTCTGATATTGATCTTTACGACAGAGAGAAGTAAAGGGAAGGTCATTGGATAACAATAATAACCAATGATTGGTTCTGTAATACATGTATGTCCTTATGCTGTCTTGATATACTTTTATAAACTCTCATGTAAATGATGGCATTTAGAAATGGTGTAGGAGTGTTAAGGCTCTATTTGACCTTAACTTCATGTTTATAACAAAACAGAGGCAAGGAAACCAAAAAAAGTGTACTTTTATTAAGGTATTTCAAATACCAGTAAGTGCTAATAAGTGGTTGCATTGTAATTAATTGAGATTTAAGCAACTGATACAAAATGCAGTGAAAGTAAACAGGTTGTTGACAACATTATGTGCACTAGGTTAATTAGCAATGTCTGTTGTCATTTCAGGTATGTGATGTGTATATAAAGCCAGTAGCTATTACATGCAGTTGCGTGTCCATTAACCATTGGATTAGTTAATCCCTTCAACAATGTCATAATTTTCATGGAGTGTATTTATGTTTTCCTTGTGGATTACCAAAATGTGATAAAAAGTAAAACGAGCTGCCCACCGATTATTGAATTACGTGGGGACGATCACAGACCCAGGGCTCCCTAAGGCCGGAGGAGCAAGATGAAAATGTCCTTTGATAATTCCACTGAAGTTTTCCAAGTGGAGGGTAAGTGCTATTAATATATTGCTACTTGTAATTGATGTGTTTCATGTCTTTTTTCCACATCACTGGTCTTGTAGCATTTCTCTATTAGACGCTAACCGTGATGGAACAAGATGGAGAGATTACTGGTCACTTTTTTATCAATTAAATGTTTGGTATCTTATTTTCGTTTACAAATGGACTTTAATAGATAAACTAAGATGTATCTGGGAAAAGAATAAATGTCAGTCGCCGACATCGTTAGGGTATCTGCTCTAGAGTCGCAAAGTAAGTTGTGAGTTTGAATTCTACTGTGGGACTTAGAGATTACTACTTCGGTTGAGACCATTTAAACTGAGGTTTCGTGTTGCAGTAGGTATGCATGGGCACAGAAAATATCCCTGCACAATGGCCCTGAGTGCCGAGTATAGGACAAAATTTGTAGCTCTCCAATGGCAAGTGCTGGCATCTCCATATAAGGGCAGGGAAAAATTCTCGAGAGGGATGATAAACAACAAACAAACATAGAGTTCAATGTAATATGTTCACACATTTCAATGATTAATGAAAAGACAATACATTGTCTTGGAAGTTTCTTCATAATAGATAATTTTCTCAAATAATATGACTGATTTCATTAAAAATACATAACTTTAAGAAATAAAATTTATTTTCTAGCAATGAAAACATAAATATCGATTTTTTGTCTACATTATTGGTTTGAAAAGTGTAAAAGACTGCTTGAATAAGATTTCTTGATGAATTAAATGATGACTTTATGCACTTTTTTCTAAAAAAAAAAAAATTGTATTAAAAGGCAACAAATCGAAAAACATGATCTATCATATGTTGGAATATTTTTGTGAACTATTGCTTGGATTGTGTTCATATTATGCTCCCAACTAATCAAAGATTCAGGGGTATATAGTTTTTGCCCTGTCTGTCTGTCTGTTTGTCAGCAAAAACTTTAACCTTCCCATAACTTTTGACTAGGTGCTGGGGCTATGGCTTTCATATTTCACAGGTGTATTCCATGTGACAAGAGTTTCCTCTTGATACCATCAATTTTTATTTTTTGACCTTGACCTTGGAGTTTGAATTGCATTTGAGAAACTTTAATCTTCACCATATAAAGCTGCTATATGGAGGCATTAGTGTTTCAAACACATCTTGTTTCCTCTCATATAATAATTATGTGTTACTATACAGTATACACATGTATTAAACTTTTTTTGATATTATCATATTTAGTCTAACTGATTACTCATCTAATATGGATGTGTCAAATACAAAATTTTATGCAATTAACATGGATTTCAGCACCAAAACTGAAGATTGCTATAATGTACTCAGTTACCTGTCAAACCAGAGAATATTATTGAGTTTGGTTCCATGTATGTCTAATTGTCTATTTGAAAAATTAGAGTTACACTGTAATTCCAATAAAACAAGTTTATGTATTGCAACAAAATGATCTCTTTTTTTTTTACAACTGGGAGGAAAAATCATTAAAATTGGAAGGCATCTGGTACAATGTTCTAAGGACTAGATCATGATATGTAGGAAATTGTTTGATAAATTATTCATGGGTACATGTGTTAGTACTTGACACTTTATTGGTTGACTTCTCAGGAAACTTTTAAGTGGGGTCACTAGAGTAACTTCACAAATAATTCATGAAAACCACCAAGTGATTAAAAAAATATATTTCATGTCACCTTGACACAGATATAATACCATAGGTTGCCAGTGGATAGAACATGCAGGGTAGTCCTAGTAGGCTCATAGTAGGCTGTTATTGGGTTAAAACTTAGTACATGGACACAAGACTTAATTGATATGATTTCACTTCAATAAATAATTCAATAACTATTTGAATGACAATATCTGATTTAGCAATCTTGAATCATTACTCTTGACATCGTTTCAAACCAGTAGTAGTGGAGGAGGGGGCTAGAGCAAAAAACTGGTATGTTAATTGGCATCATTTTACCCAGTAATTCAGTTGATCATGGAAAAGAATGGATAGTTATTTGGCTATGCTACCCTAATTTTTTTTTTGGGGGGGGGGGGGG
>PRKT01000041.1:798211-825429 GCA_003671525.1 Saccostrea glomerata | reverse complement strand
TCTAAAAATAGCCATATAATTTAAGAGTTAATGTCTGCTAAAGAAGGACATTTACTGCTTAAATTAGAATATATTTGGGTGTTTGTTATTTTGTGGTTTAAAACATGTTATAAAACAGGACTCTCTTGTATTATCTACTAATTGCACCTATAATATTATGAAATATAGCAATACTGAAAGGATTGTATTATTGGGGGGGGGGGTCAAATTTTCTTGGATCGAGAAAAAAGAGTGGCTTGTTGGAAGGGGTGGGCATCAAATTTTCTTGGATCGAATAAAAAATTTGTTTTGTCAGATTTAATTTCATGGATAAAAAACTTTTGAGTAGCTATATATGAATTTTTTTAGTAATTCTTTGCTACGCCTTTAGTCAAGTGTGTCTTAGTCTCATGTATTTTTGTCTGAAGTACATGACCTTGTTTTTAAGGAATTATTATGAATGAACGATACTTGTTTTGTAAATCATTTCCTTATCTAATTTCCTGTTTTGCTGTGTGTATGTTAATGTTTTTGTATCCATGCAGTCAAATTTGCATATTTTTTATCAATGAGCTAAAAGTTCCTTGTCAGTTGACATGCATATGAGAATGCCCTGGCACAGAGTCTAGCATGCCTCCTGTGAGGGTCATATATAAGGTGAAAGAAGGGGTTCTTATGCTTGAAACAGAAGGTAGATGCATATATTTTTTTCTTTGTTTGCATTAAATTGATAGTTTCTTTTAACCGTACATTCAAAATTTGTTTCCATGCACTATTTTTAAATATATGCTGGGGTTCCCCATTAGCAGTATCTAATTAGTCTTTGGACTTTCATCAATCTGTTGGAATTCCAATGTGAGCTAATTGTGCCCCTTAATTAGCCAACCTTTCATAAAAAAGAAGCTTCTTGCAATTGCCTTGAAGGCTTCAGTCATTCAGATGACAATATTTAAAATTATCCAAACAAAAAAAAATAAATAAAAAATAAAAATAATTAATATATTAAAATCCATTCATTAGGTAAATCATTATATTTTCTTTGAAACAAGACACCACAGAGTCTGACACATCTGATTCATATTTGACTATTTTAGTAGAGGAATATAACTCTATAACAATACAAACTGCCTGTAATAGCAAAACATTATCATGATGTATGTGGTGTTTTTAACTTTCCTATATTCAACATGTTCAAGAACATGAAGCAATGTACAATTTTCACCTGCATCTCATTATGATATGCATATCTCCAAGTTGATTCTTTATGCAAGAGCATGATTTCTTCTTATAAATTTATAAATCTTGGTATGCTATTGACAAATAAGTGAATGTACAAGGGTGTTGGTAATCTTGCTTAATGAATAACAAATACATCATTTCACAAAATGTTGTCATTAGATTAGATGTTCACTGATAATTTAGGTACAAAATTACATAAGTATTTGCCAACAACAGATGTGATATGTCAGGGTATACATATTCCCCTTTGGCAGTTGATCTCACCTTTGGTGTGCTCTCATTTTGTAATGTTTCATTAAATTTTGGGGGAATATGACTGTTATCTTTACATATGTGCAAGATAGGTTTTTAAAGTCTTTGTGTTTCATGTACTGTTATAGGCTCATTTGATGTGAATTTTGCAAGTGTGGATAGAGGGTATATCAGTGTTGTCTGAAACAAAAAGCTGTGGAAAAACTTTCTGTCACATTGTCCAACAAATCATAGATTGCCAAAATCCTAATCAATATACCTGGGTTAAATTCTGTCAGTGAGTGTCCTCTTCATTCCTGAGAATTAATGGCGCTGAGCCTCAAAGTGGAAGAGCTGTAAGAGAATATTGAGCATGGACATACTTGTAGATTATGATCTGACAGAGTCAATAACCTATATCTAATTTGTATTTGTTTGTGTTCAACGGTTACATATTAGGCATAACAAGACAGGGTTTTTGTATTCTCAAGGAGAATGCATTTTTCTGAATCCCTGACCCAAACTGTTGCACATACTGTAGATTCCTTATTAAACGCAAGGAATAATTTATCGCGTAATTTCGCGAGAAGCAACACTCACGAAATAAAATTACTCGCTTTTATTTTTATGGTGCTGCAATCCATGTAAATTCTATTGATCAAGCCTCCATTCGCGAATTATTATTCTCGCGATTTGATGTTAGAGAGCCGTCTTGACATAATAAGTACTCGCAAAAAATAAGGAATCTACTGTAGGCCTAATGACCTCAGGCAACCAGCTTTATCATCAGACAAAATATGTGTCACATCAAGTAATTCAAAAAATATATACTGTATGGTTTCTAGCCATGAAAGTGAGGGTAGTTTAAAGTGATGACATTTTCTAAATATTTGCATATCCATTGCTCTCTCCCGCTATGAACATGCAGCCATCAATTGCGTACATAGGACTATAGTCGCAACTGCTTCTGCTATGAGTGCAATTGCTCTATCTCACTTGTGTAGAACAAATTCTACTACACTTATTGATTGTGTTGAGAAGTATATATATGAAGTGTTTTGTAAAAGCACTAAATATAAGTTTTTAATAATATTTTTTGGAAAAAAAGGAATTCAGAACAATTTAAAATTGCTGTTTGATATCTTTAAAAATTTAATTTTGGTCAATGTATTTAATTGTAATATGAAACTTTTTAAAAATTGAATAGAACTCCATATTATTATTTTTCGTATCATGCATACTTGTACAAAGAACGATAACTCTTCACACTTGGGTAATAACATTCAAAAAGAAAATTTCTTTAACTGGTAGATCTAGATCTAGATCTATATCAAGAAAAAAAAATAAGAAAACGTACCAAAAAAATCACAGAAAAGCATACTGGAGCAATAATCATTATAAAAGCATTCTCATATTTATCATAGTGTTAAATTATTGATTTTTGTCAGAGGATTTCAATAACGTTGATCGATGACGTCACGACTGCATCAAAACAAAAATTAAGAGAATGCGATGACGGCACTGCTTATATCCAGATAACTGTGTTTGAGAGGGAAATACTTTATAAATTGTGATTTATTAGAGAAAGGAGTAGTGATCAGGTGTACTGATTTTAAAGCTGTATGGTTTTCTTTACTGAAGACAGAAGAAGCTGCGTCCAAGGTTATGTAAGTCAGGATTTCCTCTGATATTCTTGACAACATCAAAGAATGCAAATATAAGTAATAAACAACGATTATTTAGTGAACATGGCGTAATGAATAGCAATAGCTCTGCTGGCATATTTTCCATGATGCGCTAGCGCGCATCATGGAATATGCCAGCAGAGCAATTGCTATTCATAACGCCATGTTCACTAAATAACGTTGTTTATTTCTTAAATATTTCCTTATTAAACGCAAGGAATAATTTATCGCGTAATTTCGCGAGAAGCAACACTCAGGAAATAAAATTACTCCCTTTTATTTTTATGGTGCTGAAATCCATGTAAATTCTATTGATCAAGCCTCCATTCGCGAATTATTATTCTCGCGATTTGATGTTAGAGAGCCGTCTTGACAGAATAAGTACTCGCGAAAAATAAGGAATCTACTGTAGGCCTAATGACCTCAGGCAACCAGCTTTATCATCAGACAAAATATGTGTCACATTTGAAGTAATTCAAAAAATATATACTGTATGGTTTCTAGCCATGAAAGTGAGGGTAGTTTAAAGTGATGACATTTTCTAAATATTATCTTGACATTCAGGTCATGGTAGCTCAGTGCTGACTAAGAGCTTGCTCTAAGAACTATCATTTTTTTAAGCAAGGCATGCTACTCACTGATAAGTTGACGTTACATAGATTTTAACAACATCTTTTAAAGTCAGCATTTCATAAATTCTATGGTCATTATGAAGTTCTTGTTAGCAAATATTACCTATCATTGGGTAATACCGTATAACGGGTATTTTATGCGGCTGGAAATTTTTTGCGATTTAACCCATAAAAGGTAGAATATTAATTTTTGCATTTTCATTTTCTACGGTTGCACAATACAGCAAAAAAAACTATTTACGGGGTATAGTTTAGGATCATCACACTCAAAGATTTATTAGAACACTGCCATGATTACGTTGTGTAAATTCATTCAGGGATTTGAATGAAACATGCATGAGAACAGGTATTGGGCTATTAAAATTGATTAACTACTAGCTTTTCATTACCCTTTGTAAAATTATGCCTGATCCCAATTGAAAATAATTATTGTATTTTGGCTGACTTATTTCTTACCAATTGTTAGGCTTTTGTTTTTATGCTGATCCCACCTTGGAATTTCAAGGAGTTTTATGCCGTCTTAATATATTTAAATTGTATAAAGATTTTTTTTTAGATCGATCACTGTTATCTTCATTTTTTACATGTAAGGGTAGCAAGTTTGAATTCCAGCCTTGCACAATTTTTTCAATTTTAAAAATATATAATCACATGATAATAGTCAAACCCTTTTATCTTCAGCTCAATCAGATTGAAAGTGTGCTACCCAGATGAATTGTTTACAACTTTATGTGTAAGAGTTACATCACATTCAAGTGGATTTTAACTATTTTTGTTATCCACTTTACTTGCATGTGACTGTATTACTTATAAGGCATGGCAATTTGATAATATAGAATCTACTGCAAAAAGCTACATGTATTTTGAACAAAAGATGCAGGAGGTGCTGGTCTGTCCATCCATCCTACTGTCAAACAATTTTATGGGCCAGCATCCTAATTGCCATTACAATCTTCCCTCCTTTTTTCTTGAGGTTCTCCATCCTGACAACTACAAATGGGGGTTTTACTGTTTGGCACCAAAAATAACTGGGGGCAAAATTGTTTGTCAGATTGGGACTCTAACCTAAGACCTTCCCTTAACCATGCTGGAGCTCTACCACTGAGCTACCATCCCCACTGCCATACCCAATCCCTTTTACACATCTATAAAGTGTATACTAACTGTGTTATTACATTGTATTTCCAGATTCGCTCTCCTTACCTCCATCTACCCCTCCACCCTACACCCGGCTCCAGGTCCACGAGAACCGCCTGGTCTCCCAGTCCTCCACAGGGTCCTCAGAAAGCAGCCTCAGTCACATGACTGAAGAGAAGCCGGTGTTACCGGGAGTTACGGTGCGGGCTGCCACCAAGGAGAATCTAGTGCAGCTTGTTGTACAGAGTATAGGTTGGTGCTTGGTCAGCAAGTTATTAACATTCTGATTAAATCAAATGGATTTATTTATTTCAGACTTCATTAACTGAAATACCATGGATATATCTAAAAAAAATTTGAAGTTGCATTGATTTGATATAATAAGGTTTGATTGTAATTCATTTAAGACATACCGTATAAGCAGAATTTTTAGCGAGAATTTAATTTTGGCATTAATAGCGAGGGTCCTGAGATCGCTAAAAATAAATATCGCTAAAAATCATATTGCGTTGTAGTTATTATAGCTACATAAGTGAACATTTAAAAATCACTTAAATTGCTTCTCGCTTAAATTAAAATACCTATTTTTATGGTCAAATCGCTAAATTTGCGTCTCGCTAAAATTTCCACTTACACGGTATGATAAATTTAGAGGATTTTATGGAAACAAATTTAAAGCACTATGGAATGGAAAAAAAATTCAGATTGAAATTAATCATTTGAAGCATTTCATTTCAAACATTCAATTTTCTTTTGTTTCAGAACCGGATGGGCAATTGGTAGGGGCCAGAGATTTCCTGAGTGTTATGTTTTTAATGCATCAGTGGTTCATGAGTTCGGAACAGCTAGCCTCTGCTTTCATTGACTTGTATCCTTTATTTTATCAACTGAATTGCTTAACTAGATTTAGGAAAATTTGTATATTGGGATTGCTATTGTTATTGTATTGCATTTATTTGGGTAATGACTTTGTAGGCATTTTTTAAACAAGCATAATTAGTACTGTTTAATTTGAATGGAGTAGTAATGTTTTGAACTTTTGATCTCTAACATTTGAACATCAAACATGGTGTGTTTCCTTTGAAGGTTTGGGTATGTTCATTTCCCTGCTAGACAGTTTGATCCAGGGTCTGATACCACGGAGAGGAAATCAGACAATTAATGAGCTGGCCTCGTTAACCATCATTAGCCCATCCTCCTGTCCCACTGACAGTGTGACCTAGATTTTCTCAGACATCCCGCAAGACATCGTATTTCCTAGTGAATTGCTAAATTAGGGTTTATCCTCCATTGCAATCTTTTTTATATCAAATTTATTGCATTTAGTGAATTTTTATGTGCAAAAGGGAAATTATTCAAGTGTTCTACATATTAAGCTTTCAAGGCCATAAGAAGTCAAAAAATGTTAAGTTTTTGGCATGTATAATTAAGAATTTAAGTAGTCATTTTTTGAATAACAAAAAGGGAATTAAATAAAAATATCTTAATCAAATCAAATGATAAGTATTGATTAAGTCTCACAAAGAGAAAAGTACAGTGATATAGAACTGAAATTAATTGTATTGAAATTTTTAGGCCTAAGAAAATTAAATTATCTTTTGATAGTATATAAATAGTACTTAACAAAGGACATAAAAATTAAAAGAAAAATATGATTAAGTTTTAAATTCACTTCAATTGAGTTTTTTCTCACTGAAGGGTGTCCAGCGCCTGTCCTCTTTTGTTTCTCAAATTTTCACATTTTTTACTAATTCTTAAGAACCCTTGGGCCAATTTTAGCCAAATTTGCCACAAAGCAGTTTTGTGTGAAAGGACAAATGAAAGGCCATGCTTTCTTTGAAGATAGGGTAAAAAGATTGAGTGAAAGTTTATTGGCATCTTTTAAAAAATCTTTCCAAGAACAAAAGGGTCACATATGAAAACTTCATAGAATATAGTAGGGCCACATTGTATGATGAAAGTTATTCAATGAAATGCACAAGAAAATATCTTTAAGAATCTTGTTCTCAAGAACAGCAATGCCATATTCAGAGATATTTATTTGTAAGCACCCTCAGATAGTGAAAATACTTTTTTTTCTTCCAAATCATGACTCCCCAAGGCTAGCATTGGACCTCAATAAGTGAAAAAAGATCAAAATTTTACAGAGATAGAGAATTTAAAAGTCTTCAAAACCTTTGATTGAACATTAGAGCTATGTTTAGTCATAAATCTATGGAAGCCTCCTCAGGTAGTGTAGATTCAAGTTTGCCCAAATTATGACCTCACATCATTTATAGTTTGACTCAGCATCTCTCCTTCTTTGAGTAAGAATTTGTAGTCAGTGTTATAAATGATGCAAATTAATATATGAAATGAAAAATTCAATATTGAATTGAGGAAAAACATGATAAAAAAAACTAGAAAGACAGTGAAAATGACACTGCTACACATGTAATTGTGTTTAGATTTCTTAACCTTCATGTAGATATCAATCTAGTGATGAGACGGTTTCCTGTACCAAACCTAACTGTCAACACATCCCAGCCAATGAGGACTGTGATATACAGAAATACAAATGTCGAATCTGTCACGCTGTCAGGTAGGTAAAAAGATGGGACCAGGACAACAAAAAATCTAATTACCGATACAATATATCATAGTTATAAGAAATCTAATTAAAATTAGATGTTAGATTTGCTCACACACTCGCTATATTTACATGTAACAACATTCAATAGAGGGTCACGTCAGAGGTCAAATTCGGAACAACTCGAGACTTATCAGCTTCAACAAATCTCTGATGATTTTGCAGGCGACGATTTGATTGGATGATAAAATTTGACCTCTGACATTACCCTCTATGGGATGTTGTTAGATGTTAGTGTAGCAAGTATACAAGCAGATCTAACATCTAATTTTAATTAGATTGAGTTATAAACAAATATTATCTATTATCATTTTCACTAGAAATGTTTTGTACTGTTCCTAAGGTATATGTACAGACTGATCTTGATCCATTATTTTAGTCAAATAACTCAATTTGCAAGCTTGTTAAAAAACCCAAATTGTCTTTGCAACTTAATTGAGTGGAATTTTATATACCGGTAAAAGCATTCTCAGGTAGAGAAGATTCAAGTTTGAAAATAATGACCCCTTAGGGTAGGGTAAGGTCAAAATCAGGGCAATAAGATGTTTACATAGATTCAATACATGAGGAAAGAATCTTTTAAATGTCTTTTCAAGAATGGAAAAGGCATCATAAGTCAAATGAATATTAATATGGAAGCATACTAAGGTAATGTAGATTCAAGTTTCTTTAAGTTTTGACCTCCAGGGATATGTTTGGGTTTTAGGTTTTATGGGAGGGGGAATTCTATGGTAAGGAACAGTAGGGCACTTGTGGCTCAGGTGAGCATTGTGGACCATAGGCCTTATTTTGATTTTTTAATCCTCTCCATGTTCTAAGCAAGTATCAGCCTCTTTATAGATGGAACATTAATTTATCCATTTACCTGTATGCTAGATGAAATGCCATTGTGTAATGAGAGTCTTGTCAGTGTGTGACAGAAAATTGAGTAGCATACTGTTATTTAAGAGACAGAGTTATTTCTGGTCATACATGACGTAAATTGATCAAATCATTGATTTGTGTCACTTTGGTTTTGCACAGCTTCATGACTCTGTCAGTAATTCTGGGGACTGCTAGTGTTATTCTGAGGCACAAGGATGGACATCTTGTTTCATACTGTTCAATTAAATTCAATCAGTGTAGTAAAAATGGCTCATAAAATCATCTTACTTATTCACAAATATCATGCAGTCCATTCAACAATTTCAGCATTGACAACAATAAAGAGGAGAACCGATTATTAGATTCTCTGCTTTTTCTTTTGGATGGTAAATGCTTCCGAGAAAATTTCCAAATTTGGCAACATCACTGAAAGTAGTTATCATTACCAGACTCAATGCTTAATGGCAATACATGTGTACTAAATTTTTAGCCTTGCTTGAAGTTCTGACTAGCCTTTGATTTTGGGAGAAAAAAAATTTTTATTCGAATTTTAAAATTTGTTTTTAAAGAGTTTCTTAAATTTTTCTTCAAATTATACATAAAGTTGAACAGTGGAATCCTGCAGTTTTTAGCTCACCTGTTGTCTGTCGTCGTTGTCGTTGGCGTTGTCGTTGTTGTCGTTGTCGTCGTTAACTTTTCAAATTTTCGACTTCTTCTCAAGAACCACAGAGCCAATTTCAACCAAACTTGGCACAAAGTATCCTTAAGTGAAGGGGATTCATGTTTGTTCAAATGAAGGGCTCGCCCTCTTCCAAGGGGAGATAATTATGAATTAGTGAAAAATTAAAGGCATTTTTAAAAAATCTTTTTCTCAAGAACCACTGGGCCAAGAAAGATGAAACTCATGTGGAAGCATCCTCAGGTAGTGTAGATTCAAGTTTGTTCAAATCATGACCCTGGGGGGTAGGGTGGGGCCACAATGGCCGATCAAAGTTTTACATAGGAGTATATAGAGAAAATCTTTAAAAATCTTCTTCTCAAGAACCACTGGTCCAGGAAAGATGAATCTCATGTGGAAGCATCCTCAGGTAGTGTAGATTCAAGTTTGTTCCAATCATGACCCCTGGGGGTAGGGCAGGGCCACAATGGCTGATCAAAGTTTCACATAGGAATATAAAGGAAAAATCTTTAAAAATCTTCTTCTCAAGAACCACTGGTCCAGGAAAGATGAAACTCATGTGGAAGCATCCTCAGGTAGTGTAGATTCAAATTTCTTCAAATCATGACCCCCAGGGGTAGGGTGGGGCCACAATGGCTTATCAAAATTTACATAGGAATATAAAGGAAAAATCTTTATAAAAATCTTCTTCTCAATTAAGTACTTCAATTGAAAGCAATGATTAGTGATAGTATAGGAAGAAAATGCTTTAAAAAAATCTTTTTATCAAGAACAGCAAAGTCATATGCTGTATTAATATGAAAGCATTCTTAAGTAGTATTAAATTCAAGTCCCCCCCTCACCTTTAATAAACTTTTCAATTCTGATCTGATTTGGGTTTTTCCTACGATTTGCTCAGGTGAGCGATGTGGCCCCTGGGCCTCTTGTTTTATTATGTTTGCAATACTTTCAAATCAGACCATTATCATCTTTAAAAAAATGATTTAGAATTTAAATTTATGGCTGTAGACAACTGTGCATTTTAGTAAAATTTAGTTAACTTTGATATTACCAATAGTATGTTCTATATCATTAGAATATTAAAAGATGCTTGTCCACCAATTTGAAGAACAAAGGTTATGCTCAGCATTTATGCTTTCCAGTTTATCTCAAAGGGTATCTGAGTCTAACTTACAAATGTAATGGATCTGGGAATGCTTAACAAGATTGCTTTGATTTGTCCAAATTGGGGATATTCAAAATTCTAGTAGGAAAACTCTATTCTATTCAGTACTATTAAGATGGACTCATCCAAATGATAATTCTTTGTAGGTTTTGGATAGACAACTATCCGATCCATTTTGACCTGGATTTGAGACTGAAGACTGTGATGAACAATTTCAGAACCATTGCTCACTCAGAAGGCAATGATGTATGTAAACAACTGCTGGATCTGTCTAAAGTGTGAGTAGTTTTCCAGGAATTAAATGAAATAGTCTTCATTTATTTACTCCATTATACCAATATGAATGTGTATATTAAAAAATATTTCTTGAAATGATTGCAAAACTTCAATTACTATAGATCAGAACTATTTATCTGCTAACTCTCAAGATTTTGTTTTGTCACTCTATATTTATTTAACATACATGCACTTTATGCCCCTGTTATCAAAGATTCGGGTATACAATGTATATAGTTTTTGCCCTGTCCGTCTGTCTAGCTTTCTGTTTGTCTGCAAAAACTTTAACCTTGCCCATAAATTTTAAATGGATGGGGCTATGGCTTTCCTATTTCATAAGTGTATTCCTTGTGACAAGACCTTACTATGGGTACCACCAAATTTGACCTCTTGACCTTGGTCGGAATTTGACCCATTTTTACCAGAAAATATTTAACTTTAACCTAAGCCATGAAATTTAAACAGTTGTGCAAGGGCTTTCATACTTCACATGGGTATTCATTGTGACAAGACTTATCAATGGGTATAAATATTTTTGACCTTGACCTTAGAGTTTTACCCACTTTTAAATTGGCCATAAATTTTGAACAGTTAGTACTAGGGCTTTCATACTTTACAAGTGTATTTCTTGTGATAAGATCTTTCTCTGTATAGCAACAATTTTGACTTTTTGACCTTGACCTTGGATTTTGACTTGCATTTGAAAAACTTCAATCTTTGCCATAAGCTGCCATACAGTGTCATTGATGTTTCACAAACAAATCTTGTTTTCTTTTTATTGCATATTATATATTTTTTTTCAGTCCTACATTTGATTGGATGAGAAGAATCTCAGTCAGACCAAGCAAACACAACAGAAAGGTTTCCCTTGTGTTTAACCATTTAGAGCCAATGGAGTTAGCCGAGCATTTGTCATATCTAGAATACAAAGCATTCCGCAGGATAAACGTAGGTCTATCATGCTCTCGGCAAAGGAAGAAACATGTTTAAAAACACTTAGAAGAACCCTTAAAACATGGGTTTGAATTTAGTTTTAACATAGAAATTAATATCTTTCTTTGATATTAAACACACAATTATTTTATATATAATTCTCAACAGTGTACATAAGAAAATGTCCTTTAAACCCCTGAGGATTACATCACTTGTTTATTTATTTTTCTTTTATGAAAAGATATACTAATCTGTACATTTTAGCTATGATGTAGATGGTCAAATACTGCAGATCTGAAAAAAGCTTTATATCATTTCAGTTTACTGATTTTAAAAACTATGCAATGTCGGGTTCCATTAAGGACAACCCTAAACTGGAGCGGTCCATCGCTTTGTTCAATGGACTGTCGCAGTGGATACAGTGTATGGTGCTCAGCAAGACTACCCCTCAACAAAGAGCCGACGTCATCGTCAAATTTGTTAATGTTGCTAAGGTAATTTATAAATTATTCTCGGTGATAAATTATAATTTCAAATAAAATATAAAATCTGATTGATTAAAACCAGTTTAACAATTTGTAATTTACCATCAGCATGAGCAAGACACTGAGCAGACAGTAACATCCGTATTATCACATGTGTGTAATTTATGCATGTACGGTTCATTTGAAATTTCTACAGACATCAGTCCTACATCTAAAAAAAGCAATTAAAGTTGCATGAAGTCAATCAAATCTTGGGTCAATATATGGGTTGATTGAAAACAACAAATGACGAATGGAAATGCTTGCAAGTGCAAAAATAGCAAGCTTTACTAGGTGAAATATCACACATACAATAAAGAGGAATGTGAATCTTCACAAGCTTGCTTATTTAGCAACATTACCATCTAAAATTCATAAATTAAGATAAAACAGTTTTTACTCCAAGTGTAATTTCCTTGACTGATCATGCTAGATTTGACGACCTCTTTTTTAAGTATTGATTTCTCCACTGATGGAGAACGCTAGAGGCAGACACGGACTACATTACCTGTAAACATCTACTGAATATTTACCCATGTTTTGGGGAGTAAAACGTCTACTTTCCAACTATTTAACTGTATTTTAGGATGTCTACTTTTTTGGTGCATTTTTTCATGCTCTCAAGATTTAAAAAAAAAAGCAATTGATTTGAAGCAACTTAACGCACATTTTAACTTTTTTCGACAGTTCAAAACTGATAAAATGAATATTTAAACTTGGATATGGAAGGGAATAAATGTCAGATGACACATGTAGTTCTGACCTTTGATATTGGTATAATTTATGAACTAACAAGAGACAATTTACAAATTCTTAGTCATGTAGAACTGTTATCTTTAAAAATACATTTTTTGCAAATTGTGAGAGCATATTTTATGATGCATATGTATATGTATCTAGTTGCTAACATATGGACCTCATTTTGCCCTATCACAATTGCTTAATATGCAGTAAGTGCAAAAGTCAACTGCTAACCCCCAGTCTAAGGAAGGAAGTTAAAGATTCGCCACTATTGTGACATCGCTGCTCTGATATCAAACAATATAGGTTCCTTCTCAATATATTGTTGGCAAAGTAATAAAAATTGTTGTATTTAAGCAAAATAAAGTGATAATTCAAAGCTTAGTCATATGTAAATAACATCTGTTGCGCATGTAACAGATGTCGGTGATAACTTTATGACTTTAGATGCATTCTGGGTAAATCCTGGTGCATAACTATTGACTTTGTGGCTTTGTTGATGAAGCTTGACACTATCCAGAAATATTAGCTTCCTGGTAAATGTAGAAATCCCTGGCTTTCATCTATGATACTAAAATTACTGTAGCTAATTTGGCTGGCTTCCTGGTACTCACAGGTGAAAAGCTACTTGTATCTCCCTGGGCTCCAGGGAAAAATAGATATTAGGTGAATTCTGGAAATCAATAATCAATTCCATTTTATAGGTTTCTGCAATTTACAGTCAAACATATTTAATGCCTCTTTTCTGGTCTACTTTTTAAAAACCATAAATGCATTTCCAGTTTTTCCAAGATAATTACAGATAGTTAAACATTCTCATAAATGGTACACTAATCATGTCTGTATCACATGCTAAACTTTTGGTGGGAATGGAAGAAAATAAGATCTAATAAGATTTAAATGAATTTTCTTATGATTTAAAAAAAATGCATTCAATTGGATTTAAATCTGATGTTTTAGAATAGACATAAAATCTGCATAATTACACTAAAGTGGAAAATATGACACTAATATATCATTTAAATCTTCTTGGATATAAATGAACATGTCATTTGTTTGGGTGTAATTTTAACATCAGCCAGGTCAGACACCTGTTACATGAGGGAAATGGATGGCAGGTAATGCTTGCAGCATATGGTGATAGTGAAAACAACTTATAAATAATGTAGTCAACTGGAGACCTATGAATTCGTTGAAATTTTCAAACTCATAAAAATTCACAGAAATGAGTTGAATCCTCATTTACATTGGACATTAAATAGAAAAATGAATGTATCCATATAAAATATTCCAGACATTATTCTATCATTAAACCCAGGCTGTTGTCTTTTAGAGGAAGTGCTGCAGAAAAGTTAGTTTCTTGTGGAGCCCTGTGCTGTTATAAGTACACAGACTCTTAGTGCACTGGAAGTAGAACAACCCAGTGCAGCAACAAGAATTTTACAGTTCACTTGTATCTGTCAATTCAGATGTATTGTATATCAGAAATGAAATAGTTATAGCTGATTAATATCATTCCCAGGAGAATAAAGGAGCTTTATGGATATATAGAATGCAAAATTTGTCTTTATCATCAGGCATCAATGAAGTGTGATTAACTTCCTGTTACTTAAAATAGCCTCATTTTGACTTCAGACTCCTTTATCTCTTGTATGGAAATTTGATTGTTCTTTGGTATAATACAATAGTCCTTTGTTTATTTCTTGTGTAACTCAGCATTATTTTAGAGAAAAAAAAACCAATATTGTTTGTATAAAAAAGCAGAAAATATAACTCAAAATTAAATAAATCAAATGTTTATTTGACATCAAAGCTTAAAATTTTAAACCAAAATGTACAAGCTGATAGCACTTTTGAAATATTCCTTAATGATGCAGAAATATTAACACAAACTAAAAAATGTACCACTGTTTAACATTTTTAACATTCTTTTATTTTCATGCTCTTGATGGAAACTGAGGCTGTATCATGTTGTAAATTTGCATTTACTTTCACCTAGTAAATTAAAAATTTATAACATGAAAGCTGCTTCATTCTTTTATTTTCTGTACTTGACAGAAACTGAGGCTGTTGAACAACTTTAACACTCTGATGTCAGTGGTAGGGGGGTTAACACACAGTGCTCTGGCCAGGCTGTCCAAAACTAACCAGGAAATCCCTAGTGATACTCAGAAGGTAAGAAATTGATACAGACAAAGGGTTCTAAAAAGGCATTCCTTGTGGTATTTCATAAGTAAGGGATTAAAAAACCCATGGAAGTCCAAATAGGATATATATGTAAGAATTGATAAATTTATAATCAATACTAAGGGCTAAAGGCTAATGGTGGATGTGAATAATTGGGGTGTTTAAACCTCCCAGGCACCTGATCCCAGCCCTGGATTACCCAGGTGTCCTTGTTTTATGCTTTGTTATCAGATTTGTATTGTTTATGGCTTTTTTTATTTAAATCATTCACTATTTGTAAGCTTCCCCTTTTTTAATGGATTAAATAAATACAGTAAGAGGAATAGTAAGAAGTCATACTACAATTTGTTATACCAAGAAAGCTAGGCAGCTGTTATTACACCTGGTATCTTTATTTAAAAAATTGAAAATGAAATAAAGCCAATCTAGGAATCAGTCAGGGACAAATGGTATTACAGGTCATAGGAAGGCTGTTAAAAAAAATGTGATAGAAACAAGAAAAATAGGCATATGTGTGATTCCTTAGAAGCTTGAGAAGAGTAATCAATAGGGAAATATCTGTAGCAAGAGAGTTAGTACCAGGGAAAAGGCTAGAGTTACCTTCACAAATACTTCCTGATGATATAACTGTAGTTTGTGTAAGGCTTTGTGATGATTTAAGTTGGCCATTGGTTGTTTTAAATGTATTTACCTTCAAATATTTTCCTTATGCATGTACTTTACAAAGTGAACTATTATTTACTTGACTGATGTGCACTTTATTAGAATATGTGCTTTGTGTATGCATTACATCCTGTTTGATATTTAATAAATGGGATGATATCAGTATTTCATAAAGATTCTAGGATTACAAGATACAGATTTTATCACCTGGTGTACTCATCACCGATCAGGTCAATGACCTTATTGATTATTGGTCAGTGTTTAGCTGTATAAAATTTCTGTTCTGAGGCCTAAATTAAAATATTGTTTGTTTGCCCTTAGCTGACCTACCCATGAAAATTAGCCCCACTCAAAATTTTTAATTTCACATTTCAATTACACAATTTTTTAATTGTCAATAAAACTTTCCAAATGTACTAGAACATTTTGTACCATGAAGCACTTCAAATAACAAAGAATATGTACATGAACATATTGATTTTTTTTTAAATTTTAATAGTAATTTGATTTGAAGTCAAGAAGAAAAAAAATATATATTTTTCCTACATACCTACCCATTCCTAAAAATCTGGGTCAGTAAATGGTAAACAAACATATTTTTAATTTTGGCCTAAGCAATGAATTGTAAATTTGTGCCCTCAAAGGTAATGAGATTGTCTTTGTTTTAAGAAATTTGGGAAAGGTGATTCCTTTAAACATAAGGTGTAATGTGATTGTCTTTGTTGTAGACACTAGAGTAATGGGATGTTCTTTGTTTTCGACATCAGGGGTTGTGTGATTGTCTTTGTTTTAGACATCAGGGATAATGTGATTGTCTTTGTCTTAGCCAGCAGGGATTGTGTGATTGTCTTTGTTTTAGACATTAGAGTTATGTGATGGTCTTTGTTTTAGTCTTTAGGTGTTTTGTATGATTGTCTTTGTTTAAGCCAGCAGGGTTAATGTGATGGTCTTTATTTTAGTCATCAAGGGAAATGTGATTGTCTTTGTTTTAGACATTAAAGTAATGTGATGGTCTTTGTTATAGTCATCAGGGGTTGTGTGATTTTCTTTGTTTTAGACATTAGAGTAATGTGATGGTCTTTGTTTTAGTCATCAGGGGTAATGTGATGGTATTTGTTTTGAAGCCAGCAGGGGTTGTGTGATTGTCTTTGTTTTGAAGCCAGCAGGGGTTGTGTGATTGTCTTTGTTTTAGACATTAAGAGTAATGTGATGGTCTTTGTTTTAGACACTGGGGTATTGTGTTGTTATATTTAGACATTAAGAGTAATGGGATGGTCTTTGTTTTAGACACTGATGGAGTTCACTGACCTTCTATCCTCTAATAACAACTTCAGCAACTATCGCAAAGTCTTCAACCAGATCAAGTCCACAGAATTCAAAATTCCTATACTGTAAGTAAGATGGCATTTGAAGAACTAGTTCATGCTGAAATATGAATCAAATGGAATGAATTCAAGATTGAAAGACTCATAAAATAATAGAATTAAGTGAAGTAGAAATTACTGTACAGTTTTAGTCTGATTGTAATAAATCATGGTACAAGACTGTTAAAGAGACAAAACCAAGAATCAGTATTCTTTTAATGAAATTATTTCAAATCCAAGTACTGTTTCTAAGTAAAACCAGTAGAGCTACAAGCTTGTCAGAGACTTTTGATTCTGTTATTTCTATTTTTGGGTATGACCAATACATGAAGCACTCTTATTTCTCCAGAGCTGTCCACCTGAGGGATTTGATTCTCCTACACACAGCTTTACCAGATCAAGTTGAGGGGAATCTGATCAATTTCAGGAAAATGGTCCAGCTTTCCCAAACACTGAAGGAACTGACCAAACTTCAGCTGCATGATGTCATTCCATTCACTGCTAATGTGGACCTTGTCAACACGCTCAGGGTATGTCTGCTTCAACTGTAGGATCAAGTTAAAGGTTTATCCTCTTTAAGCTTTTGTCTATGTGAAGTATATAGTTGATTTGCAAGCATGATTTCATGTTACTATATTGTATTTGAGATGGATGTTTCCATTTTCAGTGAATTAATGCTTTGAACAAGGTTTAACAATGTTTCTAATTTGTTTCCAACAGTTATCACTTGATCTGCACTACACAGAAGATGAAATTTATGAACTCTCCCTGGCACGAGAGCCTAGAAATTCCTTATCATCTGTCAGTGAAACAGTAAGTTGTTATCGTTAATGATATATTATAGTAGAAGTAACCGGTACCCAAATCCAAAGAGTTTGAGCAAAATTGAAGATATGCATTTTTAAAAGAATTTATGTGGTGAATGGATTGTGAAAGATTTGCAGATCTTGTATAAATCACCTATTTTCTCTATTTTTAGCCGTCCACCCCAACCAAGCCAGCAGTGGTGTTTGCTGAATGGCTGGCAGGAGTTAGCCCCCCTGATCCAAACACAATTAACAAACATGTTCAAAATATGGTTGAGGTAAGTATATAAAGTAAGAAAAAGTTCACAATAGATTTCATTGTTTTACAAAAGTAAGGAAATAAAATTATTTGTTTTGTAGAATGTAATATTTATTAAGGTTTAAATAAAAGCAGACTTTTTTTGGATAGAAAGTTATAATGAAATGCATTAAACAGTGTTAATTTTTACATTAATTATCTCTTACATGGAAACTGTTAATTGGAACATTTTTTTGGTCAATCCATAACTATGATTTGTTGGAGTGTAACTCTCAGTCATAGATGCTAATTTTACTGCATTAGGCAAAAGTCTTGGGCCTTTTTACTCCATCTTCTTCCCACCACATTTATAACAAGAAAAAACAGAACTACTTTTCTACATATTTTGCTCAGGTAGCCATAACAGAAACCACCCAATCTTAAAATCTCGTTGACTTTATCTTTTTTTAAACTGGGAGGATAGAACACTATTTACCTACTGATATTTACAAAGTTTCAAACACATGATAGACATTGACCAATGCACACATCTCTGTCAGTACAACAGTATAATATAATATATTAACCAATAATATTGGTTGACAACATCCCCCTATTGTGATAGGAGGGACAGCATTCTAGAATCTGGGTCAATGATTCTGATTCATACAAAAAGTACAGGGAATAAACATCTTTACTTTAGCTCTAGTCATTGAAGGAAATCAAAACTCTGTTTGAAGAATTGTTAGATCTGAATTGTGTGAGGATATTATTTGCTCTACTTGGAATAAATGAACATTGACAATGATTGCTTCCTGGCTATTTTAACAAAGATCCCTCTTTTAGTGGCTTAAGAACCCAGCCACACAAAACTATTAATATTGTGATATCAATTATTGTATTTGTCACTTGAATCTTTTTTAAAAAACATATCTTTTCAAAATCAAGCATAATTATATAAAACACAGCAAGGTCTGAATCTCCCTCTTTTTTTGTAACAGTAGTTAACATCTATATCACAGGTCACAACAATTAAGAGTATGAAAATTTGACCACTGTAAAAATGTTCAAACTCAATTTCTTCAAGCAGAACCTTAAAAAATATTTCTTTTTTATTGTAAGCCAACACCACATTGCTGTTTCAGAATTAATGTATACATTGTATCAATATTTCAGGCTGTGTTTAAAAATTATGATCATGACAAGGATGGATTTATCTCCCATGATGAGTTTAAAGCCATCGCTGGGAATTTCCCCTTCATTGACTCATTCTGTGTTCTGGATGCTGACCAGTAAGTTAAACTTATTCAACATTTTAATGCCGCATGTGTTATAACTAATATTTTCTGATATAAAACAAATAGGAATTTAAATTTTTAAAGACCACTATAGATGTGATTGCACTTTTTTTGTCCCAAATATAATTTGTTTGATATCGATTCTTGTCTGATCACAGGGATGGCATGATCAGCAAAGCTGAGATGAAAACCTACTTCTTTAAAGCCAATTGCCATGTACTACAGAACAGTTTTAAGCATGATTTCCATGAGACCACATACCTAAAACCCACATTCTGTAGCCACTGTACAGGGCTGGTGAGTAAGGATGCTTTATATTTTGTACATACTCTACAGATATGGTGAGCAATTCTTGTCCACATTTTATACCAACAACACAGGGTCTTAAATTTTCTATGTTCCACATTTTATACTAGCAACATAGGGTCTTTGATTAATTATGTTTCACATTTTGTCTTCACTGTGCCATGTGGTATGGTCCACATTTTGTCTTCACTCTGCCCTGTGGTATGTTCGACATTTTGTCTTCACTCTGCTGTGTGGTATGTTCGACATTTTGTCTTCACTGCTCCATGTGGTATGTTCGACATTGTGTCTTCACTGCACCTTGTGGTATGGTCCACATTTGTCACTGTGCCTTGTGGTATGTTCAACATTTTGTCTTCACTCTGATTGTACCATGTGGTATGTTCCACATTTTGTCTTCATTGCGCCTTTTGGTATGTTCCACATTTTGTCTTCACTGGGCCATGTGGTATGTTCCACATTTTGTCTTCATTGTGCCGTGTGGTATGTTGCACATTTTGTCTTCACTCTGATTGTGCCATGTGGTATGTTCCACATTTTGTCTTCACTGAGTCGTGTGATATTTTCCACATTTTGTCTTCATTGTGCCATGTAGCATGTCCCACATTTTGTCTTCACTGTGCCATGTGGTATGTTCCACATTTCATATTCACTGCTCAGAGCTGCTGATCACTGTACACAATGTGTATTCACTGTCCAACTTCTCTACCCACTGTACAGAGCTGCTGAGTACTTCATACAATCTGTCAGTGAACAAGGCTAGTGATTACTTTACACATTCAGTATTTACTGTACAGGTCTGTAATTCACTCAATCTGTACTGATTCATTCTGAATCCACTTGGCAGAACTGCAGAATACTACACATAATCTCTACATACTGGTCAGGACTAGTGAGTACCTTACACATTCTGTATCCACTGTACAGAGCTTGTGTGTACTTCACACAAATAGAATTCTCACCTATTTGAATCTATGATTGAATTATGTTTTGTTATTTTTAAGGAAAGAGCTTGTGCTGACTCTGTAACGGAGCCAAGCTTATAGTTTCTGGTAGACCTTGAATACTTTTGAAGTTCTGTCGTAGAGTCTGACAAACTGTACGTGGTTTGTGACTTAAACATCTCTCCTAGACTGTGTGAAATGGTTTCTCAAGAGGACCTATCATTATTTCTGCATAATCTTACCCCCTTTAATACCCAGGTGACTGTTAAGACCCTAGGGCTCCCTGTCAATATGTAAAATTATAAAACTTCCTCAAGACTTTAACACCAAAGATACCACTATAAGCATTTTAAGATGTGCCTTATCAGATGGTTTTTGACAGTGTTTTCTGTAATATCGATTAAAATTGCACATACTGTACAAGACAGTGCACATTCATACAGGCCTTGATTTAAATCTCTTTAGTACTTTATTAGTATCAATTAGCATCATACTTATTTAAAGTAATAAAGGTTTGTTTATATAAAAGGGAATTATTACAACTAAATGATATTGACAAGAGGAAGGCTTAATGTCAATTTTAAACAGCTGTCCATGATTTACGGTACCAATATATTTTCTTCAAGATATGATCTTTCAAAGTGAAAATTGATTTGAATGTACTCTTAGCTGTCTGTCACACACCTTAATGTACCTTCTTAACAACATAAAGGTACATGTATCACCAGGAAAAAATTGGTTTAAACTGTGGGGGTCATTTAGAGTTGGTGATGTGGATGACATTGTGTAATACTGTTATCACAGGAGAATGCTTAATACTGGCACTTAGTGTCTGAACTGTCAATGGGTACAAAGGATGGTATTCCTAAAGATTACGCAATCAGCACATTATTTGGGTAGCTCATATTTAAACATCTAACACTTTAATAACAGGCGGGACAGAAGTTTGAATGAATAAGATTATAATATTGTGCAGTAGATCAGGGAGTGTCATGTTTAAGTTCTAGAAAGCTTATTTGGCATGTCTAGACTATTCTTCCATTTACCTTTTAACTTCAGGTAAGAAACAGTCTTGTAATCCTTGACCATTGTTTTTATAGACAATTCATTTGTGGTTTTTAATTCTATGAAAATACTCTAAATCATTAAATGAGTAGAGTTTCATTAATAATAGACCTATGTTCTATATTGATGATCTAGCTGCAGGGTGAAAATAAATGCCTTTAAGTAATTTTTATGAACAGAAATATTTTGGTTTGTCATGCTTATATATATACATGTTCTTTCAAAATTATCTGTTTTTCAATTATTTTGTCTTGTTTAATTTTTGAGAAATAAATAAGAGCATGATTTACCTTCACAATATCTGATTATAGTAAGACAGATTATCCTTTAAACCTGAAAGGTATTGGGGAATTCCTGAATAAACAAACATTTGTATTTTAATTGAGAAATGGATGTGTTGTAATTGACTTAGCGGGGGACAAGTTCAGTCGATATAATGTGTATTGTGACATTGATGTGTAAGCAGATCTTCCAGCCATTGTTATGTGGTGTTTAAACTCTGCAGGAAAGTGTTAGGTATTCCTTTACAGTAGTGGGGTCTGTTCATCTTGGAAGAGACAAATAATGGTAATCATACG
This sequence comes from Saccostrea glomerata, assembly GCA_003671525.1. Taxonomy (NCBI): domain Eukaryota; kingdom Metazoa; phylum Mollusca; class Bivalvia; order Ostreida; family Ostreidae; genus Saccostrea; species Saccostrea glomerata. Next base: position 803,266 of record PRKT01000041.1, on the reverse strand, counting down.
TTTAAAGAGGAAGAATCCTGCAGTAGCTAATTCTGTGGATTATAATCATGCTCTGTGAGAAAATTCACGTCATTACCTGGTTATTGAAGAGTTAGAAATGTTCTCATGAAAACACGAGTAAGTTTAATTTCAAATACATGTAATTATGAGAGTGAAATACTGACAGTGGAAAAGTTGAGAGAGCCAGGTGTTTTTAGCATTCTTACTAGCCTGGAAGTACTTTCTAAAAAATACACCAATGCTTAATTATGCGATTAAAGAAAAGAGACAGTTATGCTGGATTGTTCTTTAGTTTAAAGTCCTAGTATGAACATCATTTTACAATGTCTAACCGCCAGGAGGGGAAAAAAACTAGACAACAAATATTTCATTTTCTTGTTTTATTTTTCAGTTATGGGGTTTGATCAAGCAAGGCTGGAAATGCAAAGGTAATGTACCTTACAATTATGTATGTTTTATGAGCCAGAACTAGTAGAATATATAATGGATTTACATGGAATCTTGACAAATTACTGTTAATGGATCATCAAATAGAGATAAATATGTATCAGATATTTTGAATTCAGTATTCAATGTGTTCAACTTGGATATGAAATATGGCATGGGCTCCAAAATACAAAACTAATGAAAAAGAAAAGAAAATTCTTACATAAAATTACATGCCTATATCTTGAAGTGAAAATATAGATGAGTATTTTCCCAAGCAAGGTTATCATAAGGACTTGTATGAACCATATAAGTCCAGACATTTCATAAATTTAAGGAATGCTAAACATCCAGATGATATGATGCTTTACATCTCTATTTGTTGACACAGTGTGTGGTCTTTAATTAATTTGGCAGTAATCTAATTCATGATCATATAGAGTTTATTTATTGAACAACACAAAAATACATCCATTCAGTGTTTATTTTAGATGAAAAATTTAAATGACCTATTGAATATAGCCTTCAGCTTCTTCTCTTTCTTATATGTTTGAATTCATTCACAATTTTAGGTAAATAAAAGCTTATTATATTGGCAAACTATAATTAGATAGAATTCCATACATTTTCAGATTGTGGTATTAATGCTCATAAACATTGTAAAGACTTGGTTGTGATGGAGTGTCGGAACAAACAACAGGCAGCAGGAAACAAACGGCCAGAATTACCAAACGGTAAGTCAACTAAACAAATGGCCAGATGTACAAAATGGTAAGTAAACAAATGGTCTGATGTACCAAAAGGTAAGTCAACTAAACAAATGGCCAGATGTACAAAATGGTAAGTCAACTAAACAAACGGCCTGATGTACCATACGGTAAGTCAACTAAATAAATGGCGTGATGCACCAAATGGTTAGTCAACTAAACAAACTGCCAGATGTACCAAATGGTTAGTCAACTAAACAAACCGCCAGGATGTACCAAACGGTTAGTCAATTGAGAAAGCAGTCGGTTGTCCCTAATGGTAAGCCAACTAAACAAATGGCAAGATGCCTTTAATGGTAAGTCTACTTTAGGTGGATATTGTCTCCAACTTGTTATTTAGGAACAGGTATATCAATGCTGCAGTATCTGCCTTTCATAAAACATGATAGACAATTATTTACTCACTGGCTTTGTTTTCATCCTTTTGCTCATTGGCTAGAATACCTACTGATATCTGTTTTATTTGTTGATAGGCCCATCTTCACACGAGGTAGGAACCTACCCAGGACGAAGGAAAGCCTCACAGCGACAGAAGAGGTCACGTGTGAGTGTGGGAACACAGACGGAGGAAGTGTATTTCACAGACCTCCGTCCCTCAAACATGAACGGGGACGAGGATTTTTATGAGGGTCAAGAAGACGTCTTCACACGGCTGGCCCAGACAGATGAGGTTAGTGTTGATGATGGCCTAAATTTTCATTCATCAAAATCTTATTAACAAGTCTCAACCAATTTTATGCAATTTCATGGTAGTCATAGATTATTTGCTAGGTATGGAGTGAATTTTATGCTCCTTATTGTTTCTTATTTGTATTTAGTCTTCGACCAATCAGGAGGAAGCACAGTAAGTTGCCATGGATACTCCCCTCTTTGATCTGTGCTTGTTTCTTTGTATCCCCCTCCATGTTTACTTCATTTGATGTTGTTCATTTCATTGTCATTTTTATTTTAGAATTTGAGTATGATTGTAGATAAAATCTGAACAAAATTGAAATTAATTATGGACTATATGTATTGTATGAATTTCTATGAGAATAAACAGCTCTATAATTTTTACACTAAATCAGTAATAACAACTTTCTCTTGCATTGCTATTTTCAAAAACAGTAAAAACTGTCTTGTGAAAATATGACTTTCTACTTCTTTAATAAAGTTTTTGCATGAAATATTTTTGAATATTGGCACAGAAAAGCACATGGCTTAGATTTAATAATCTAATTGACATGAAATAATTAAGATATATTGTATGCAAGTACAAAATCAATTCTGCCAATATATGTATGTATAATTTTCAAAAGTTTTTGTGTTTTAAGTTGAAGAATAATTTAGTTATCAATATAGCACTAATGCAGTAGAATGTCCTAGAAGTAACAAAGTGTTGTGTTTAGTGAACTGTAGTAGAAGTGTTTGGTTCCAAAAACTATTAACCAGTAGACTTATTATCCCTAATTTTAGTTCCTATGAATAATTTACAATTAAAATGAATTCCTTCAAGAGATTTTTGTTAAAAATTCATTTTTTATATGCAAGAGAATGATTTTATTGGAATCTTCTCAAATTATTTTTTCTTCCAACAAAATCTCTTTTGAAGACTTTCCAATTATTTTAATTTATACAGTTTTGTCCCCCTGTAAAAATACCACACTATTATTTTACAAAACACTTCTGTTTGTAACTGTTTCCCTTGGAACTTTATTTATTTTACTGTTTTGAAATTTTGTTTATGATTATTATTTAAGACATTTTAACAGATTTTTCTATGCTTTATCTGCAGGCCAGGGACAAGTTGATGGCAGAGAATGCAAAACTGAAGGAACTCTTGGAAGCTAGTAATGAACAAAATGCTGTCCTGAAGTCTCATTTGGGACTGATTCGTAAAAACACCATAGCATTTATATTGGAACAGATGGATGCCCTCCATATACAGCGCGACACCGAGGTGTAGCTGGGCAGGACCCAGCCCCACCTACCAAAACCTATGATCCACCCCCTGTGTTCACACAGTGAATCTTCAATGGTAGACATTCCAAAGCTTGTACACAAAGACCTGTAAACTGGCAAACTGGAGGATCCTGATTTGTGTTATAGTACAGCTTTATTGTTATTTATGTTTTATACATAAAATGTTCTCATAGATTTGACCAAATGATCAATGTTTATTCTGATCAGAACTCAGATCCTTGGCTTAACATTCCATTGCAAGACTATTTGTACAGTAGGCAAGGAGAGTTTGATTGGACTTGAACAAAGTGTGGACATTTGATAGCTGCAAAAAACAATGAGAAAAAAATATTCTCCAACATTTCAAAGTGTGTTCTAAGTCAAACCTTGAAGTCTTTCAGATACATTATGAGTGTAAGGCAGATATTGTGTCCTGGGATTCATAATGTCTTGGTATTTCATGTGCATTCTTTAGATGGTATCAGAAACAATGAATGTGCAGCATAATGGAGAATACAGGTCTGATGGACACTGATTGGTTACCAGTATCATTAACCATGATCCTCAGCAGATCATGTTACCCCCTCAGCTACCAGTGTTGTGCCATACAGTTAACCTACATACCACCACATTAATTCTGCTATTTGGATCAAGCTCATAAAATAAACCATAGATCTGATTATTTTACAAACACTGTATCTTGTTAATTTGTATCATACAATCCAGTCACCAGTGATGAGGAATTTTTTTTATTATTATATGTATTATTGAATCAACTCGACATTTTCTTTAGATAATCAGCATTTTGATTATATTTTTTCCTTACATGATTTTCCTAATATCAAACAAATTTTCAGAGGACAATTTAGATATATGGCTCTGTTTGAAACTTTTGAACAATCAAATTATGTTGCTATCTCTGAAGTTTTTGTTATTGAACAAATCCACAGTACATGTGCATGAACACTAATTTCTTATTTGTTTTATTAAGTTTACAAAAAAAACTTTTCTTAAGCTTATAAATAATTCCAGGGCTCTCTAAATATGGAAAATGCTGTCAGTTGTAGTTCCTGCCCCAAATTAATTTTTAATACCCAGATACAAAGATGTAAATATGAGTATTAAGGGAAGAACAAGATTATGTAACCAAACAAGATCAAAAACCTTAGCTAGATTAACATTTGGAAAGAAATCATTGCATTAAAATAAACTTTTGAATTTTTCCAAAATTCTAAAGAATAAACAAAAGAATTTTTTTTTATTTAGTTAGATGATTTTTTTTTTGGAGGTATGGTATATTGCCAGTGTCCTTTTAAACAATTGTTATACTCACAATCAAAGATCTGGTCTTTCCATCATATTTTTTTTATTGTTTTGTTTTGTTTTTATTTTTGGCCCCTAACTTGTTATTAATTTGTTTCCCCTCTTCCGAAGAGGTCCTATCTTTGCTGATCCTATTTTATATTAATCCTCATTTTATTTCTTGTTTTTCTTTTTGAAAAAGTGCACCACAGTCATGATAATATGATTAGATTTTACTCATGCTAGAAAAGTGAAAATTGTTTACTTTGTTTGAGGGCATATATGAACCAAATAATAAAACCTTTGAAAGTTCACTTGAAAATCTATCTTGACACATCAAGTGTTTGTAAAACCAGAAGCTTTTTGATTTTTATTTTTAGCTCACCTGAGCCGAAGGCTCAAGTGAGCTTTTCTGATCACATTTTGTCCGTCGTCCGTCCGTCCGTCTGTAAACTTTTCACATTTTCGACTTCTTCTCAAGAACCACTGGGCCAATTTTAACCAAACTTGGTACAAAGCATCCTTGGTTGAAGGGGAGTTTAAATTGTAAAAATGAAGGGCCAAGTCCCTTTACAAGGGGGGTGGGGGAGATAATCAAGAAAAGACAAAAATAAGGTGG
>PRKT01000041.1:774825-796862 GCA_003671525.1 Saccostrea glomerata | reverse complement strand
CAATAGGGAATCCAAGTTTTACATAGAAATATATAGAACAAATCTTTAAAAATCTTCTTCTCAAGAACCACTGGGCCAGGAAAGCTGAAACTTATGTGGAAGCATTCTTGGGTAGTGTAGATATTAAATTCTTAAAATCATAAAAGGGAAGGGGGTAGTGGGGCATGATAGGTGTAGCAAGACGGGGAATCTGATAAGAACTGCATGCATCACCCAAGTTACTCAGGTGAGCGATGTGGCCCATAGGCCTCTTGTTATTCAAGCTACACCATTAAGGCAAATAAATCACCTCAAGATTACAAGTTAAACAACATTTAAGGAAATGTTAGTATCCAGGATATGTCTAAACTACATATAGGTTTGTCCTTCAAGGATGTGTCTAAACTGCATTTTCAAAATATGTCAAAACCACATGTACGTATGTCTATCAAGGATGTGTCTTAACTACATATATGTATTTCTATCCAGGAAACATATAGCTTTACTATATATAGGTATGTCTATCCAGATAATGTCGAAATACATTAAGAAAATGTCTATCCAAGATATATTTGAACATGTAGAAATGTTTATCCAGACTAAGTCTAAATGTAGCAGTGTCTATCCAGGATATGTCTAAATATTTAGGAATATCTCTCCAGGATAAGTCAAAACTACATATATTTAAGCATGACTATCCAGGATATGTCAAAATACATATAGATACATTCATTCAGGACACAGGTTCCAAAATCGCTTGAATTTTATATCAGCTAGAATATACTAAGGGGCCAAAAATTCAAGTGAGTTTGGTATTTGTGATTCAGGATATATTTAAATTATTTGTTGGTATGAAAGAAAGTTATGTACATGTACATATCATCACTGTTACATAAATGGCACTTTGGAAAGAGAGGTCACTGATTGTATGCAATTACCAGATAAATATGTGCTGAGAAATATATTTATTGAAAGAATTGTCTCAATTATCTAAAATCTATACTGATTTTTTTAAAGGATTATGTGACTCATGAATTATTCCAGACTCCATTTTAACCAAATCACTGTACTTGTACTAAAGTATACAACCTCAGAGTATTCTTATATTTTTTTCAGTTTGCTCAAAGTTACATACACATGGAAAAAGTCAGAGTTGTAGCAAAAATATTTATTATTTAAGTGTAGATGAAATATTATTTGGTATAAATTTATTTTCCTGTAAATTTGGGAGATTGTTTCACCACAGAACTCAAATATTTCTGAATAATAATGAAAAAACATTCATTGCTGATGGTTAATAAGAAAGCATAAACATGCAAAAAACAAGTGATTTACAGTACATTTATATAGTTTAAATGCTTGAAACCCTGTGCAAGTTTTTCAACAAATCATATTTGAACAAGCTTAAAGTTAGTATATTAACAATAAAAAAATAAAAAACAGGAATTCAGATCTTTAAAGTTAGACAAGCTTTACTTCATTGTTTAAGAATTATACTATCGTAAGTGTAATTTGTTATAATAAAATTTTCATCTGAGAAGAAAATGCACAAATACATGTACTAGCTAGCAAACACAGACTTGATGAAAAAGATGCACATTTCTGAAACAATTTAAAATATTTTTTTTTGAGCTGTAGAAATTATTTTGAGTTTTTACTTATCTTTTGGTTCTCACAAGTTCAGTTGGGTATGGTAAGAAGTTACTACATTTGTATTTCATAATTTTTCTGTAAAACCACTTTCTGTAAAATTTGATTATATCTTCAACTGCTCTATTTCTATTGACATTGTGGCCTATAAATAAACCCAACCCTTTTTACAGGTGTGTGTGAGGAGAGTTACTGCCAAACCATTAGCATGTTCTCTTGTGGTTTGTGAAATCTATGTTGATTCTCCAGACCTGTAATCAGTATATTACTATGTAATACCCGTTCTCCCGTTTCGTTAGGACCTGCTCTAGGTAGAGCCATGATACTATTATTTTTGTACTATCTTCAGTGTACCGGTACAGGAAGTCTGGGTGTTGTCATAGAAACACCAGTATTGTATTTTCTTTAATTCAATTATTTATTCATATTCACTGGTGATCAAAAACCCTGTTACACATTATATACAGCATAGGGTCTGTTTGTTGTGAGAAAAGATTAATAAAACATTAAACTTTTCTGAGTTTTTTTTTTCCTACCTGAAATTGAATGTGACTGTGATACATGTATTGGATAGTATATTGACTCGGCTTTTGATCAGACTACCGGTAATGATGGTCAACAGCAGGAACAACTTTATTTTGACTAAAATATTGAATAACAGTAGTGTTGGTCTGACTTTAACAAGACTAAGGTCAATTGTTTGGGGGATGGCTTTATTCAGGCTTAAGTAATAGGTAGTAGACAGCTGGCTTTATTCAGGACAAGGTAATTTAATGGACAGTATACCTGCATGGGCTTTTGTAAGACTTGGATCATTTTGCTGAATGATACTGTATGTATACAAGGTTATTTTCGCCCTGTCTCATTTTTGCCCAATCACTTTTGCAAACAATTTTGCCCCGTTTTAAATTCGCCCTATCAAAGTTTTATTTAGAAATTATATTGCATGCTTTGAATTCACCCAAATGAGGGTAGGGTGAAAGGAGTAATTCAAACTTTATGTAGATTGTTCTGAAGAGTGAAAAAATACAATAACTGGAGTGACCCTGTGTTACTTATTAAATCCCTTCATGTGTCAAATGTCAACCAGGATTTCACAAAAAATACCATTTGTGCTTACCGATATATAGTATTTGACTTGCTTATAGGGGATAATAGAGGCCTGGCATTAGTCAGATTAATTAAGGCAGTGGATAGGAGAGGAATCAATTTCTTAGAAATAAGGTAGTTGATAGTACGGAGCTGGCTTTAGTAATTAAGATAAACAGTGTAAACTGCTTTATAGTTGACTCATGTAGATGGGGCTTTACCTGTAGTGAATACAGACAATTTAGATGGGTTGGTAGTTAATGAATTATCAAATGATATGGAGTTCAGTTAAAAATAAATTAATTTACATTAAGAATACTTGCCTTTCATTGATAAATTAATGTGTGTATTCTAATAAACTTAAATGTTGCGTGATAAAATTATTTCTTTGAAACATTCTGTCCTCCAAGGATATGATAGGCAGTTTGCACTGTACACCATGGTTTGTTTAAGATTTGATGCATAATTATGCTTCGAAAATTTATACCAGTATTCTTGTCCAGAAATTAAGGAGTTTATATCTCAGGTATTTATAACAGCTGCACATTTCATGGTATGTACTGAATCCATGCACCTATAGAGCAGTAACAGATGGTGTATATATGTATTAGCTCTTTCAAAAATTTAGAATGATAACCTACTCCATTTGTTTCCCACTGCATAGCTAATTTACTCTAAACATTCATGACTTCAGGGGAAAAAAAGAATTAAAAACCCATACATTTCTTATCCTTTGTTTTATTGAATCATCCTTCCTTGCATTCTTAATTATTTTCAATCATCCTCAACATTTACACCCTTGATTTGTGTATAACACACATGTATATATTCCCCTAATCCCTTTTCTATTATTTTCCCCATAGATATGAAATAAAATGGGAATGTTTCACACAATCATGATCTGTTCATTTTTTGGATATTGTATTGCCCACCCCTCACACTTCCTCTACAGCCATCCTGGACACATACTCTTTATATAAAATTGTCCCTTTTTCTGGATCCACAGCAGCGGAAAGCATTTCTTCTAATTCTTCCTGCTGGAATGGTTCACCTAAACAGAAACCATATTGTCATAAAAAATTGTCAACATATACATAACATTCATTCAAATGTTTCTAAGACACTATCTGTCAATTCAGTTAAAAATTTTCTCAAAATTGACCTGAAACTATTGTAAAGCACACAAGTAAAAAGGGTAAAAGATTCTCATATGTGTACATGTACTGGTAGTTTATTATCCCCTTGCATCAGAGGTGGAGGGGATATAGTAACGACATTGTGAGAGTTGTTTTTTGGTGAGTGAGTTAATTATATGTGAAACAGAAGTGATTAAATTGCATAGGGAATGATATCAAATACTGTCTAGCTTTATTGATTAGATTTTTTTGAGAGGATGGTCCAGTTTGCAGTGCCCTTGTTCCTGTATGTCTTGAATTTTTTTTGCTTGTTAGCCAATTTGGCGAGGATTAGATTCTTTATTTTCATATTCACTCATACAGTAATATGGGCCATAATGGCAGTCTAAGTCCTGGTGCCAGGCTATTGAGTTTAAAAAAGACTGTTAAGTAATAATTTTAAGTACATACAAAATATGCAGAATACTGTAGAAACCAGGCAAAAGTATTTACCATCTTCTGTCATATACTTGGCTAGTTCGTCCTGTGTAAGATATCCCTTTCCCTCTTGGTCTAACACAAGAAATGCTTTTAAGAGAACATCTTCTGGTGAAGGCTTGTACCTGAAATGGTGGAAATTTGTTTGTTTTTTTTTAAACAGTAAAAGTCAGAAAAAAAAATTATAATATTGTATATAACAATAAAAGTTGATCAAGGTAAGAAGGTGGTAACTAACCTCCTTTCCATTAAAACTTTTGTCATCATTGATAGAAATTTTTCAAATCGAATATAGCCTGCCTCATCCTCTTCTTCAATCTGAAAGCAAAATTAATAAAATTGTATGTAGTACATGTACACGTAGAGAGAAAATTTAATATAAAAAATGAAAACGAACTTTTTTAAAAATTAAAATGAAAATTTAAATTCCCTATATATTATATACATGTAAATTCTGTACAGAATCCACCTACCTCTACCAGCATATCTGTGAGCTCAGCCTCCGTGGGACAACAGCCCAGAGAACGGATGATGGTGCCAACCTCTCTGTTATATATAATGTAAAACTGATCAGTCAATGTAGGCAACACAGATTGTGAGGTAGAAGTGTTTGTTTTATTTTTAAAAAAATGCTAATGTGTGAGAAGATTTAAAAAAAAAACCATAAATTTACTTACGTCTTTTTATTTAAATTATTTTTGCAAAAACTTATGAACTCATAAGGCATTTACTTATATTTCATGGTTAATTTTAAATACAGGAATTGTGTAATAATGTGTGTACTGAATTTCTTGATATAGTCACACAGACAATGAATAAGGCAAAAAATTGTGCCGAAAATTATATTTTCGTACTTGTAATTTTTGCAAAAACTTCATCCAGATCTATTTTGTAAGTGCTGGATCAAAGCTATATGGCAAGAAGCCTAAATTCATTTAATTGTCTCCAAATTTCTTACAAATCTTATCAATTTTAAAAATTATCTCCATGCTGATGTTGATAATGAAGCTTTCCCAAGTGTAGGGATCAAGCTGTAGCAAACAATATATAGGGAACTTACATTGTCATATACATTTGTAATATAAATAGTCCACTAGCCCACTTGTGAATTATATTTTTCTAGTGAAGTTGAAAAGTCATCCTTTATTTCAGGCAGGTTAAGCAAAGCTAGTGAGCCTGGGTAAACTTTGGATAGGTCCAGTGTTACAGGAATTAAGCTGTCACCCATCCAAAGTTTTTTTTAAAATTTTTTTTTTATAATGCTTTATTTTTGAAAATGTTTATACTTACAAAAGAAACAAAATACACACCCTCACACACCACACGCACTAATCCAAAGGTTATACTTTTTTTTTGAAAGCCAGCTCCTCCCATGCTTGAGATTATGCTGTATACTTCTTACCCTTCATAAAATTTTGGCTAAGCATAAATGTTGCTTAATCATTTCATTTGAAGAGATGTTATGTTGAACTTGAATATTCTCAATCTCATTGTTTGAATGGTAGCCCTTATGGAAGCCTTAATATACCTAGCTATGTTGAAAGACTGTTCTTAAAATAGCAAAGCATTTTTGTAACTAACCTTACATCCACTGTTTTATTGTTTTCATTGTCGAAAATTTCAAAAGCTTCTGTTATCCTTTTGTGGATATCCGCAATGAGCGAATCTGTAAATAAAAAGGAAAAAGAATCTTACTAAGAAACATGGAAAAAAAAATTTAAAATATTTTTTCAGCTTTGATGAAAATGATTTTAACAGAAAAACATGGTTTTGGCATAAAACCCAATACCATAGAAAAGAAAACAACACCCCATGTTATATATGAATTTGGATGATATATGCTTCAGAATGCATTCAACTACATGATACACCTATATAGTTAGATGTTCTAACTCTCTGTGAAAACAATATGTCAGACTACCTCTAATAAATGAAGTGAAAAATAATATACAAGTGGTATATTTGTAAATTACCTGCGTTTTCTTTTGTTTCGTCCGCCATGTTGTTTACGATGGTTACTAATTGAAAACACGGAATACAAAATGGTAAAACGAATATCAGCGATTTTTCATTCACACATTTTAAAAAACATATTAAAAATTAAATACTTATTTTAATAAAAATGATTTTAAAATTTTGCTTATTTTATTCAAAGTAATAAAACAGGATATAATTTATTTTTTTCGTTTTGGGGAAAAAATCCAAGATGTCTGCCTCCATGAAAAAGAGAAATTGATAATAAGCCACAAAAGTTTTTTCGACTGAATGACCTACCACCTAAATAATGTCATCCTACAAAGACAGTATTTTGGAGGCGAAGGTTATTGATTTACACAAAATAGTCGAAAATGGGCGTCAGCGTTTCATTTGTTTTACAAAAATGGGAACAAATTGGTCTCTTAATGTGACGGACGGTCTGGATGTCTGGCGTCTTGAGATGGATGAAGATGAATTTGAGTCACATAGAGAATTGTCGGAGACTTCATCAAAAGAGTCATTTTTATTAAAAATTAGGTAAATGCAGGAAAAAGCTTTGCATGTTCATTATTAACGTTTTAAAGAAATCTATTAAATTTATCATAAGTAATATTTTCCAATGAAATTACATTTGTTTGTTAATAAATACAGTAAAGCTTGGTTATGAATACATCAGAAAGTAAGCTCACTTATAAGAAAATGTCACTGGATAATAATATGTTGGCAGTGCGACCGTTAAGGCGAGCGCAGATACTTGGTTTTCATTTTGAACGGGCTCGTCATTTTGAACGGGTTTGAAACCACACGTGACATTCAGTGCATCTAAGACTCTGACATCACATGTTGTATGGATGTTGCTTTACCAGATCAAAGCCTGTACAGGGCTGATTTTAATGAAGAACTGCTTTTAAATATTTACTATTTTTCTGCTATAAGGCCAAAATTAAAAATATGTCTGTTTGCCATTTACCGACCCAGATTTTTAGGAATTGGTAGGTAGGTAGGAAAAATATTTTAATTTTTTCTTCTTGACTTCGAGTCAAATTACTATTATAATTTTAAAAAATCAATATGTACATGTACACATTCTTTGTTATTGGAACTTATGCTTCATAGAACAAAATGTACTAGTACGACTGGAAAATTTTATTGACAATTTAAAAAAATGTGTAATTGAAAAGTGGAATAAAATATTTTGAGTCAGGGCTAATTTTCATGGGTCGGTCGGCTAAGGGCAAACAAACGATATTTTAATTTAGGCCTGAATTTATTAAATCAAGGCAAATTTATTATTTGTTTAACTTGTTGTCGTTAGAGCTTGCAGTGACAAGCGTTGCCTTGCAACGCTAGCTGCTCTCACTATAAATTTACAAATCAAACAAGCTTTAACTCTGTGTCAGGAAATCTAGATACTAGATCTCTGTAGTCCTTGAATGAACAATTAAATGGACAAGGTGGAATCATATCAGAGGGGTTTAAAATTAATTTAGAAAAATGAAATACTTTAAAAAAATTTCAAGGAATTCCCTTAATTTGAAGAAGCAATTAATTTGGGCGAAATAATCGGTCATGAATGTCTAATTGGTAATAAAGCAGATCCTAGAAGATATCTATATAGGCCTATATATTTTTTAAAATAAAATCTATTTTGTTATATAGGGGCTCGGTTAGAAGGAATACATCTTTTTTTCCCTAAATATTTAAATTTATACAGACAATGCTTTGTATCTTAGTGTGATATAATAGTCACATATTTTTAACAGGAAAGGCTTTACAGATGGGGATCTTTCTGTTGCAATGATTGGAAACAAAATTACTCTTACCATTGGAAAGGGAGTGAGTGCACTGACTTTTGACCTGTATGAATGCAAGGCAGCTGAGAAGAAAACAGAACTACAAGAAATTTTGTTTAAATTAGCAATGTCCTCCTCAAAACTTGAAGAAGAGATTGCAGTAGCAAACAAAACCATAGAGACCTTGAAGTCCCAAACTTCTAATACTGGTGCAGGAAATTCTGCCCTAGATATAGGCTCTAAAAGAGAATCCCATGCCAAACCCAAACCCAAAAAAGTTGGCATGAGTGTTGTAAATCCAACCAGCAAAAAGAGGAAAGCTGCCTCTGGTGTAGTATTTGACTAAATTTAATTGTAGTCGGAACCACAATTCAGTTTTATTTTTCTAAAAAGGCAGCTCATCAATGCACTTCAACTGTTGAATTTGAAAGGATCATGCTTTGTTTGTGAATCTGTTACTTTATTTTAGATTTTTTGTATTTGTATTTACATTAATTTTAGCATTGTGTAAACCCTTCATTAGGATTTTTAAACATTCATTAGGGTACTATTATACATTCATTAAGGCACTATTGAAAACTTACATTTTTCTGTGTCATTTTAATTTACCCTATGAACTTGGTCACAATTTTTCTGCAAAAATTTCCCTAGTGTATTTATAGTACATTTAAGGAATTTTGAGTCAAACTAAAATAACAAAAAAAATTTCTACCAGTAGATCAAATAGAAATTACCATTCTGAAGAATTATGATCCAGTGGAAAAAGTATTCTTTATGTTGTAAATGGAGAAAAAGATTTACATGTACTACAATAAATATGACATTTTCGAGATTTGTTATCCTTGATTTATTTGTACACCGTATATAAATAACTTGTCATATACATATTAAAAAATATACAAGTCAATTCGGCTAAACCATGGTAGAAAAAACATGAAATAAAATTACAAGGCATAAAAAACTTAAACAATATAGACTTACTAGTATCACATTGTGATTTAGAGCAGTAAAAGAAGATTTACTTTTGATATACACACATAAGAAAGGGTTGTTTCTACAATAGCATTTTAAATATTAACACTGTTATATCAATATGGTAACAACTTCAAACCCTGTCGTATTTCCTTCATTAAGTTTTACATTGTAATTAATTTATTTTCTAAAGATGATGAATTTTATTGCACAAGTTTATCAAAATAGAAGCTGACTGGATTGTTGTTACTAGATATCAATCATTCAGGGTGTATTAAATCTTCATTTAAATATAGATTCAGTTCCAGTGTGAATTTATGTGTGTTTGTCTTTGAAGAGGATCTGTGTTGCTTTTTCAACTTCCCTAGAATGTGAAGTAATTTGTGCCAAAGGTGGCTGAATAAGAAGTTTTATTTGCTCATAACTCAAGAACATCAACACATTCCATGTTCCAATTCTTAGTAATGCAGGCAGAAATCTGGAAGTGAAAATAAACTTTGTATTTCAGATTAACTGGAATGTAAATTTGAAAAATTAAATTAAAACGTTTTTTTTATTATAGATATTTTTGACAAGATGTTTTAATTACATACCCTTTATAAAAACCCCTACAGCCACCTTCCTTCCACAGCTCCGTGGCACAGTGAATGACATTTCTGTACCGAGATGACGAGGAGTTCATGTAGCGAGTCTTTACTACATCAACTGGGGAAGCGACCACAGTGGCGCAAAATCCCGCCGCAAACGCTGACACCAAATGACACTGAATCCCCTCTGACATGACGTCACTACCTATCAAATGGCTTTTAATGACATCATAAGTCACAACTTCTGCTACATTTACAATTCCGTTTCTTGACATATTTGGTAAGCATCCTGAAAAAGAAATCACGCTCAAGATTACAAATTAAGATATGGTACTAAAACGCTAGACATTGCATTTTAAAAGAAGTATAATTTCCATGTTAAATACCACGCCAGAGTCCTTTCACCCCCTCTGTGATATATATCTTCTTGTACGCATCAGAAGTGCTAGCATACCGAAGGTTGTTGCCACTCTGAGCCTGCATGCGAACTTTGACAGCGTCGGTTGGATGCGCAACCGCAACAGAAAGTATCCCCGTGGTGACTCCCGCCAAAATTCGGATTGAAACAGGGGTTCTGTTTGGTTTAATGTCCTCTATTTGAATTAGGTAACAGAAAAAATATATTAATTCCCATAAACCCGTCCAGCAGATACTACTGATGAAGATAATTTAAAAATAGACAGTTTATGTTAAAAAAATATGATTACCTGTTAATAAAAGATTTGCGTACAACTTCTTGACATCGTCATAGCAGCCGAGTTTTATTGTGGAGAAACAGAGTTGTCGCTGTAAGCCCGCCACTAGTCCTCTGTATAATCCTCTTCCGCCCTCCTCATGGAAAATTGTCAGAATCGTCCGAACAACGCCAGAGTATTTACTATGAAAACCAAAATCACCCTGTACCTACAGTAAATAATGGTTATACTTGTTAACTTTAATACAAAAATGAAGCGGTTCAGCTTTTTAAAAAAAAAATCGTAATAACTCAAGTTTATTTTATGGTACAATATTTCTATACAATCAGAAGTAGCTGTAGTCAATTTTTGAGAACAAGATTCAGGATTTATAATTTCCATGAGAGACTTTGTTATCAGCTCGTAAAAATGGAATAGTTTGTCAGAGGTCCCAGTTACGAGCAGGCTCAGGTCCAATGACGTTGTGAGGATGCTGTCATTGTGTTTCAACAGAATATGAATGAAGAAATCTCATCCAGATAGTAAATACATGTATACAACGAGTAGACTAAATAGAATAACATTTTTTATAAAATGGTCGCAAAGACTCTAAATTATCAATTTTAACGTAATGGCTAACCTGTAGTCTGACTTTGGTAGTATCAAGAGGAAATGTAACCACGTCAGCTATGCAGGCCCCAGTCCCAGCACTGACCAGTTTGATCCAGAGAGGAGCGTCAGTTCTAACCACCTTTACTCCCAGTGCCGGCTCAGGGCTCAGTCCCCAGTGCCCTTGATTGGATTTTGTCATTCTTTGAATCTGTCATCAAGTTTAGTCTTTACAGGAACTGAATAAGTTAGAAATAACGAAGTTTACAAATAAATAGACAACCATATAACGTAAAAGTCGAGGATAACGAGAGATGATCGATCTAAACCAAACTGAGAACAATACAGATCTGTAAACAGGGACCCTGGAAATTACGGAGGTTGGATCAGGTGCTTAAGAGTAGTAAGCATCCCCTTACACCCAACGTGAACCCTGTATATTGCTAAGGTATATACAGAGTATTTCGTAGTAAAATCTTGCATAAAAAACAAACTTCTAACAATTGGTATGAAGAAACCAACCAAAATACGACGCAATGATAGGTTTAGTTGCAGAACTGTAGCGTTATGGTTTCATATTTCAATCTTTGACCACAACGCTACAGATCCCGTATTTGTAAATGTGTTGCAATTTACGTCGCAAGGCTTTCCACTTTCCATCATTGGTCAATCAACCACCTTTCACTCACAATCTAGACATATTATTTATCCAATCTGGATGTTTTACCCCCATCTTCTTACTCTTTATAGTTGTCTATATAGACCAATAAACCCTCGTTTTGAATACCCAGTACTAGTATTTTGTTGCATGGTAGAACATTCAACACAAGAAAGTTAATTTGTCTGTAAAGACGAGCTGTAAAGATTTGAAAGGTGGATAAAATATAGGTTAACCTAAAATATACAGGTTTCTAACAGGTCATAAATGAAAGGTAGTTCATTGATTGACCGATGGTGGAAAATAGAGAAAAAACATTCTAACCTGTGTCGTAAGTTGCACCATTTTTTCATTACAGAATTTGTAGCGCTATGGTAAAATACTAAAATTAAAAACCATAAAGCTACAGTCCTGCAGCAATGATATAGGTTATATTTGTTAACAAGGACACGATCCAGATCATAGAATTTACAAAATGCCGAGTATAGACGAGGTTGACGAATCCCTGTAACCTCAACTTATCCGTTTGTGGCCTGCCTAGGATTAACATTGATTGTACCCGGTACTCAGAGCATGCGACTGAGTATCAAAAACTTGCTTAGTTTGAATTTTTTTACTTAATACCCAAAGGAAGAAAAGATGAACAAGGAAAAAATGCATTTTCACTATTAGTATATCATGATTATAATCAGTAGTGCCCCTTTCCATACGAACCCCTGATCATGGTCCACACATTTCACCATTTTGGAATCGGCACCCTTGCACATAAAAAAATATTTGATAAATTCAAAAAAGCAGATATCAAAGCATTAATTTACTTTCAGTATAATTAATCAGTTGAGCTCCCTCCCATTACCTCTGACCCAATGGTCTTAGAATTTACAATTCTTGAAGAAGCAACTATTCATCATAGCTACATGTATATGTTTAGAATTAATGTATTTCCACTACATGTATATTATCATTAGAGCCCCGTTCTTACACCAGGACCCCTGATCGGACATCCAGGAGCTATAAAATTCAAAATTTTATAATACTAAGAGATAAAAAATAAGTATATCGTATATAATGTCTCTAGTAAAACAGAATCTAATTGGCTGAGAAGGTCATGTGCATTTTGTCGGATCTGGTATGGTTTGATCTCTTTATTGGGAGGTGGTGAAATTTACAAGTTTGTAAATCACACAAACTTGTCAAGTGCTGAGTATAGGACAAAATTTGCAGTTCTCCATCGGCAATTGGTGACGAGTGAACAATTTTCTATAGGGCTTCAAATAACATACAAACAACACAAACATAACGTTGTCAAGAGCATAAGAAGTTTTACGAAAAATTTTAAGAAGCACGAATTTAATAAAAAAAAAAAATCAGTAAAAAGAAAGCCTATATATATTTTAAAGGTTTTAGCCTATTATTAAAGGAGCAAGAATGTTGTACTTCACAAATTTCAGATCAATTATTAAAAGATAAATACAGGAATAATTTCACTGAAGTTGAAAAATCTTTCCATCATTTACAAATCATAGTCGACGACGGAAGAGCTCTTCTTGTAATTTAAAATAAAATTTACTGGTTGTAGTTATACATTTATTTATAGCTTGTACAGATGAGCGATTCGAATACGATTCAACGAAACAATTGTAAAACATAAAGTAGGCTTAAAATCAAGATAAACAACTTGTTTATAAATAAATCCAGGATAATTATTTCGAACGGAATTTTCATTTCTGTACATGACATAGTCGCGGTAGAAATTGGAAAGTTGTTCAATTTTGTCAATGCGGTATAATTCAATAATTACCTTCAGAATTTCATTTTAATCCAATGTAACAGAAAGTAATAAGGTTGTTTGCTCAATGTGTTTAATTCGTTTGAACTTCTGGTTTAAGCCAGTGCCTCATACTTACTGAAGGACTTTGGCAAGTGACGTCATATATAGGGGTAATCGGTCAGACGTGCAGGTCATTTTATACCGTAAACATTACGAGTAAGGTTTGATGACTTCTAGAATTTATACTTGCTTAAAAATAAATTTATATATGAATGCTGCATAAATCATCAAAGATCGAAGGACTTTGTTTCCGATAGAATATACATTTTAAACTGACGATATTTCAAAGCCTTCGATTGTTTATATAATCTTTTATAAATCACTAGTCATGAAAGGAAAGAGACAGCTAAGAGAACGTTTACTGTTTGGGTTCAAAGTCCAACAACTTCTCACCTAATACATATATAATATATAAACAACTTTTGCTGTTTGTCTGAGGTTTCTATACAGACATCTGTTGTGACCGTGACTCAGTGATATTGTGTACCTATAGCTAATTATCTGTCATTACCTAATATTACGACTTGTTATTCTTCATTTCTTGTACCTCGTCTCCCTCCCTTCAGGAATCTTGAATGATCAATAAATTATATTCACATCGCTTGTCTACATAATATGCCCCAAATTAAGTGGACTTCAAACCCAACGGAACGGATGGCGCATCTGGGTAGGGGGCAAAGTTCATTAATATTTCCGTGATCAGGTATATATAGATCTACACCAGTATTGTCTGTGTTAGCCATGCAAGCATTGTATCCTGTGGTCAAACCTTAAATATCTAGCTGAAGAACACCCAGTCCAGTTCATCAATATTCAAAGTCTTCGTAAACTTAACATAAATGAAAATATACTTTTTAAAGGTACTTGGACACAGATTTGAAGTTAATATTTTCTCTATAATATTAGAACCTAACCCGCTTTTTCATCCAATCAGCAGCTGCTAAATTTTCTATTAAGTTGATCACTTAATTGTTAAGAGTTTATGTCTATGCAGTAACTCCGCGGGCTGACTAATTAGCCAATGAAAAAGCGAGATAGGTTCTAAGTAAGTTAGATCATATTAAGTAAAATTTTAGTGGGCTCGGTCGCTTCGCTCCATCCGCCCCTTCTTAACCACTAAAATTTTACTTAATATAATCTAACTATTACTTAAGACTTAGATATTTTAATAGCATTTCACACAAAAATAAATTAAAAATCTTATTTAATTTAAGGAGGAATGCCACACCAACTTTTTATTTTATAGATCTCTGAGTCAACCTTTTTAAACAATGGTTTCAGCATTGAAAGGCCGACATTAGCTCTTAATTATTTTATATGAATTTTTTTGTATTTTTTCAAAGAAAACGAAAAAAATTAATTACATCCAAATTAGGTTCTTCCTTGTAAAATTTTTGCTGTAAATGAATGCATCACATGAATACCTAATAAAATATGTAAAGAAAGTCTGATTAGACTTTTTAATTTTTTTTATAAAAAAATATTTATGAAAATAAAAAATATAATTTGTGAATATTTTTTAAACTTGTGGTTAAAATCTTCTTAAAACCAGCCACAACTGGGGAGAACATGTTCATTAATTATATTTATAAAAGAAATTGAAACGAAATAGCCAAATTTTAGAGAAATTAATTTTTTCAATTTTGGCCAATCCCGATCAAAATTAAACCGATCCCGACCATAATTGTACAATTATTGGAAATAAATAACATTTTCCTAAGAACACTAGCCTGATTAGGTGTTTTAAGGGTTAAAACATTATAGAACCTGACAATAAAATAGATTTATTCATTGTAAATACATGAAGAGGCAATAAATTAGCATTTTATTCATTTTGTGTTATTTTTGATCGGGATCAGTTTAATTTTGATCGGGTTAGGTCCAAATATTAAAAAAATTAATTTCTCTAAAATTTCTCAATTTCGTTTCAATTTCTTTTAAAAATATGATTGACAAACATGTTGTCCTTAGTTGTGACTTGTTTTATTGTGTTTTTAACCATAGGTTTAGAAAATATTTACAAATAATGTGTTTTATTTTCATAAATAATTTTTTATAAAAAAAATCAAAAAGTCTAACCAGACTTTCTTTTCATATTTTATTAGGTATTCATGTGATGCATTCATTTACAGCAAAATTTTTACAAGAAAGCATCTAATTTGGATGTAAATAATTTTTTTCATTTTCTTTGAAAAAATACAAAAAAATTCATATAAAATAATTAAGAGCTAATATCGGCCTTTCAATGCTGAAACCATTGTTTAGAAAGGATGACTCACAGATCCATAAAATAAAAAATTGGTGTGGCATTCTACCTTAAAAGTTATTAAAACTTCAAATTTTTTGGCGGGTTTGATTGACAATCCTTGCACCTTCACAAATTTTATTTTATTCTTAATACTTAGGAAATGTGGCAATCTTTTTGTGTATAAATGAAAAATATTGATACTATAATCTAGAAAATTCAGAGTAGACATATTCGAAAGCAAAACAAACACACAATATATTGTCAGTCCGTGCAGTTGTGGTGAGCAGACTTTGACGCACCCGGTGAATCGTAAACATCAACAATAACAGAGCTCGTGCCCTGTTTACAAAAACTGTGTACATAACAGAGGTGTGATCGATTTGCTAAACTCTGTACACAGCACTTAACTCGGAATAACGATACTTTTGAAGGAGGTTTGATTTCTAACATTTCTACTCTGAGTAAAATAATTTTTCTGGATTAAAGTTTTAATATTTCTCATTAATACACAACAAGTTTGCCACTTTTCCTAAGGATTAAGAATAAAGTTAAAATTTGTGAAGTGCAAGGATGTGTCAATCAAACCTGCCAAAAAATTTGAAGTTTTAATAACTTTTAAATGAAAAAGATTTTTAATTAATTTTTGTGTAAAATGCTATTAAAATATATATAGTTCGTGATATTATACAAAAAATATTAACTTCAAATCTGTGTCCAAGTACCTTTTAAACAAAATATGACTCTGTCTTACAGTTCCTTTAGATTTCAAAATATTAAAGTATGAATTTAGAAGTAAAAAATAAAAAGTTTGACAAGCACATTTGATTAAAACAAGAGGTACTGTGAGCAATGAGCTCACTAAATGATAGCCCCCGCCTCCCATATGTTTACAATGCAAAGTCCATGTTTTGCTGTGGCCGGGAAACCCAAAATATGTGTCGGATCAAAAAGTAGAATAGGAGGTGCATAATGGCAATTTGTAACAGATTCTGTGAACGTTTCATTAAATCTCACTCAGTGGTATAAGAGGAGTTGCGGATAAGATATGGGTACTCCAAAGCGTAACAGACAGACGGACGGACGGACGGAGATACCGATTACAGTATACCATCCAACTTTTCAAGCGGGGCGTATAAAAACACAAAGATCTAACAATTCAGTGACTTACGAAACAGGTCAAGTAAAATAAGATTTAGTGAAAGGTAAGGTTAATTCGCTACTAAGGTCATCGTTGCAATATTCGATCTTTTCCATTTGTATTGTAAAATTATCCATTTGTATTGTTTAATTTTGATTTGTATTCAGTCTATAATTTTCCATTTGTATTGTATATTTTCCCATTTATATTGTATAATTTTTCATTTGCATTGTATATTTTTCATTTATATTGTAAAAAAAATCATTTGTACTACATATTTTTTATTTGTATTCTGTATATTTTCCATTTGTATTGTATACTTTTTCATTTGCATTGTATCCGAGGGATTGTTTATTAGATGTGTAAAGTTAGCTACTAGTAACTAGCTACTAGCTAGTAGCTGGCTACGACAAGTGGTAAAGTTAGCTACTAGTAGCTGGCTACGAGAAGTAAGTAAAGTTGGCTACTAGTAACTGGCTACTAGTAACTGACTACGACAAGCAAGTAAAGTTGGTTACTAGTAACTGGCTACCAGTAACTGACTTGAACATTCTAGTACCTTTTGTGTTAAATCATGCTAATTTGGGAGAAATGATCTGGCACTAAAGCTACCAAGATATCGTTATTAATAAACTCAGCTACTAGTACCGTTTGTTTAAAATTATGCAATTTAGGGAGACAAATCTTGATATTCCGGAAGTAGCTTGATAGCTAAACCGCTGATTTCAACTGATATTGTTGATAAAAACAATCTCTGAGTTTTTCCACATGATCTGGCACTAAAGTTATCAAGATATCGTTATTAATAAACTAAGCTACTAGTACCGTTTGTTTAAAATTATGCAATTTCGGGAGACAAATGTTGATATTATAGAAGTAGCTGCATTTTTACACTGCTGATATCCACTGAACTTGTTGATAAAAACAATCTCTGAGCTTTTCCACATGATCTGGCATTGAAGTTACCAAGATATCGTTATTAATATAATCAGCTACTAGTACCTTTTGTTTAAAATTATGCAATTTTGGGAGACAAATGTTGATATTATAAAAGTAACAGCATTTTTTACACTGCTGATATCCACTGATATTGATGATAAAAACAATCTCTGAGCTTTTCCACATGATCTGGCATTAATGTTACCAAGATATCGTTATTAATAAACTTAGCTACTAGTACCTTTTGTTTAGAATTATGCAATTTTTGAAGACAAATGTTGATATTATAGAAGTAGCTGGATTTTTAGATCAAATTGCATAATTTTACAACCCGGCCCTGTACAAAGAAATATAGCGGAATCTTGCAAACAATTCTACTAAGCCTTTCGTCCTTCATTTCAGCAGTTCCATTTAAGAATTGTTGTTAATAAGATATGGATCCTAAAACTCAAGAATTCTCCTTTTTTTTCCCCAAAAAACCCATAAATATGAAAATGTATGTCTTTGCTAGACAACCATTTATCGCAAAACAACAATAAAGAGAAGTTTTGACTTTAAAAAACCCCAGATTCTTCAATAGAAATGAAACTTGCAAATACATAATGATTTTTTCTTTTAAAAATTTTTTCATTCTATGCACAAGTACTTTGTTTGGTCGTATTTTTATTGGCTTGCTTCATTCCAATTGTTAAACCATTTAAAAAAAATTGTCACTTATCATACTATTAGGTTTATTCCATTTACCAGACATAAACATAAAAAAAAAGGTGATAAAGGTCCATTGATAAACAGGCAAGGGAAATTGACGATAGAAAAAATGATGCTAACACGTTTTTTTTAAATAAAGTTTTGTTGTTACTTGTTAGGTAACCATGACAGCTTTTTTCAAGAAAAACGTCCAAAAATATGAAACAGATGCTTCAGACTCTTTGGTATATTTCATTTTAAGTTCCTCTGGATATATGGAGTCAATATATGAATTACAGTATCTATTAATTGATATGTCGTTAATATATCTAAATGTCGAGGCCACAGCAAGTGTTTTCTTCTTCTCGTGTTTAATTTTATTAACTGAAATCAAACAATTTCTAAAACGACAAATAAGTTGACGAAACAAAGAGCTCAACAATCTCGTTAATATCAGCATTTCGCAAGTTCAATGGTCGGTACAATGACCTTGTCAGCAAAGACAATTATAAAGTCAAATGCTGACTAATTTTTTTTTTTAAATAACTGTTAGACCATTACTGTCTATGGATTTCTTCTTTATCCGATCATAACAAGGAACACAAGTCACGTATTGTGGTCGACAGGGGTTGTTTACTACTCCATAGCACCTGATCCTACACCTAGTGTTTTTTGAGGTCCTTGTTCCCTTTTTCCAAAAGAAACCAGCTTGATAATTTATCCGAAAAAAATGGAGCATGCAAGTAGAGGAAAAAATAGTGTTCCAGACATCTCATTTAGGATTAAATAGGACTATTGTTACGATCAATTATCACTTATATTTATTTAGATTCTTATTTTAACGATGGCATATCGTCATGTAAATGTTGTTTTCAGACTTTGTCAAGAATATTGTCTATTAAAAACAATTGTTTTGCAATTTTCTAATATTATGAAAACTAAAAGGAGAGAGAGTGAAACAGCAGAATTTTTTTGGATCACCAAACAATCCTGGACGCGGCACCAATTAATAAAATGTTCTCTCTTGGAGCCTATTTATGATCCACGAAAATTTGAAGACCTCTAAATTATATTTTGTATATCTTCACTTTTGTTAAAATGATTCTAAGGTCTAACTGAGTCTCAGTTATTGCTGATTACAATTTCAGATTTAAACTAGAATCTCTTGTTGCTGCAGCAACAAAGAAGGTCTTCCGTTTTCCTCTTTTCATCTGCATGAATGTGCTTTTATCAATGGTAAAAAGGCAATATTTTGAATGATTTCAGGAAAACAAACGGCCGGAGGTATATTAACTTACCAAGATTCTTTACTTTACTTTAGACAATTATAGTCTTAACAATATTTACAAAAATCATTTTCAATTTTTTTATCACTTTCTGTGACGACCGGAAGTGACGGCGGATGCATTTTACCTTATATCTGCTGCCCAATCTTTATGGCTTATTACTCATATAAGTTTAGTGTTTTGATCTGTTACAGCTTAAGATATCTCGAAATGTTATCTTCTCATTTTGAGGACAAGAAATCACGTGAGCGGAAGTAAATTTTGAAGAGATGTTTGGGGTAACTCTAGAAATTTCAGTCTGAATAACATGCCCTAATATCATTTCAAATGCTCTTTTTATGAAAAAAATATGAATGGGATAGTATGATACTAATTTATGCAGTTTTTCTCTCATAACCGGAAGTATTCGTTTTTGTTTCCAGTGGTACTGACATACTGTAGTATTTCAAATTTAGAAATAAGATGCTATAATGAATTATTAAGAACGATTCCATAAAAAATTGAAATTTATGATTTATTTGTTCACTTCCTGTGAGAACCGGAAGTGACGGCGGACAATGTTATCCAAATATGAATTTGCCTACTCATCACGATCTATCACTCCTATAAGTTTGGTGTCTTAATCTTTTACCATTTACGAGATCAGCTATGATAACTTTTCATTTTGAGGACAGGAAATCACGCAACTGGAAGTGAATTTTACAAAGATATTTGACGTTACTGTAGACAGTTGCAGTCTAAATAACATATCCAAAATCATTACAAATACTTTATAAATAAAAAATATTTATGGGAAAGAAAAATGCTCAAACTATTGAATTATTTAGTTTTTCTCTTATAACCGGAAGTTGTCGTTTTTTGTTTCCGGTTGTACTGAAATATTTCAAAACTACGAATAAGATGCTATAATGTGATGCAAAAACAGTTTCATGAAAGAAAAGTTGAAAATTTCGATTTTTTGGATCACTTCCTGTGACGACCGGAAGTGACGGCTGACGATCTTATCACAACAGATTTTGCCTACTCATCAAGATCTATCACTCCTGTAGGTTTTGTGTCTAAATCTCTTACCGTTTACGAGATGTAGCTATGATAACTTCTCATTTTGAGGACAGGAAATCACGCGACCGGAAAAAAATTTTATTAAGATATTTGACGTTACTGTAGACATTTGCAGTCTAAATAACATATCCAAAAATCATTACAAATACTTCAACTATAAGAAATATTTATGGGAAAGAAAAAAACTGGAAATAGGCAGTTTTTCTCTTATAACCGGAAGTTGTCGTTTTTGTTTCCGGTGGGAATGATATATTTCGAAACTACAAATAAGATGCTATAATGTGATGCAAAAAAAGTTTCAATAAAGAAAAATTGAAATTTTCGATTTGTTTGATCACTTCCTGTGACGACCGGAAGTAACGGCGGACGATCTTAACCCGATTGGTTTTGCCTACTTATCAAGATCTATTACTCATATAAGTTTGGTGTCTTAATCTCTTACCGTTTTTGAGATATGACTGGGACAAAACTTTTTTGAAAAAAGCGGAAATCAGACATATCTTACGACCGGAAGTGAATTTTGAAAAACTGAAAACTGCATTTGAAAGATATTTAAATTCTCTATCATCCCTGAAAATTTCATGAGAATCTGTCTAGTCATCTCTGAGAATTCGTCAAAAAAGAAATCTCAAAAGGGGAAAAAAATAATAATAAAAAGAAACAGTAGAATCACTATAAGGTCTTCCGTCTGAAACGGAAGACCTTAATAAGAAACAGAGTAAAAACAATATGTTCCCCAACTTCGTTTGGGGAACATAATAAGAAACAGAGTAAAAACAATATGTTCCCCAACTTCGTTTGGGGAACATAACTAGAGGTACTGTGAGCAATGAGCTCACTAAATGATACCCCCTGCCTCCCATATGGTTAAAACTGATGATGAAGTCCATGTTTTACTGTGGCCGGGAAACCCAAAATATGTGTCGGATCAAAAAGTGAAATAGGAGGTGCACAATATGTAATAAAGATTCTGTGAAAGGTTCATTAAATTTCACTCAGTGGTATAAGAAGAGTTGCGGATAATAAGAGATGGGTACCCTAAAGGGTAACAGACGAACGGACGTACAGACAGATGGACGTACAGCTAGACGGACATACCGATTACAGTATACCCTCCAACTTTTCAAACGAAGGGTATAATAAAACTATATACATGTACATGTAGAATATTCACCTCTGATTTATAATGATATTTGTTTTATACACACTGACCATGTTTTATAGTATTCTAAGCAAATTATTTGA